>BMAO01031613.1:0-46139 GCA_019973975.1 Trichonephila clavata
TTGTCTCATTTATTGTGAAATTCACTATATTTTTATTACCAAGTGGTAGGCCTAATTAAGATCACCTCAAAATGACTTTTCGCTTTTACTTTTGCTTAAAGTTTTTTTAAAAAAAGGAACTTTATCAAATTTTGAAAATTTACTTGAAATCTAGCGATATTTCAACTACGCATATCCAAATATTAATTCCTTTAAAAAAATTTTCATCGGTTATTTTTAAAATACATAACTCATATTTCTATGAACATTTGTAAATGTATAACTGTGTTAAATTTTATAGGGGAAAAAGTGCCAATATAGGCACTCTGAAGAGGCAAAGAGCACACAATTTGTGTGCCCTTTGTTTGTAGAAAAGTGCTTTGCCGTTAGCTGTAAATTTCGCCATCCAAAAAATAAAGTAAGTTTTTTTTATATAAAAATAATTTGATTTAATATTTTTCGATTAATTTAACCAATTTAAATTTTCCTTTTGAAAATAGCAGAAATACTTTCCATGTGTTTATGAAAATCAACCCGGTGGGTGTAGGCGACACAATTGTTTTTACCTAGATAAAAAAACTAAATTTCAAATGTAAGTTTAGTTTGTGATTTATTTTATTTTATTATGTTGATATTTTCTTGATCCATTAAAATTGTACATGAAATTTATCATTTTACTGTGGCCACTTGAGATTGTATGGGAAATGTTATGAATGCATACCATTTATCGGAAATATACACCATATGCTTATACAGATAAGACAAGGCGTATGCTTTTTATCAAACCTTTTTTTTTATAATTTATATATATATATAAATAAATAAATATATATATCCTTTAAGCGAGGATCCAAATTTATCAACGACCTATGAATTTAGTTTGAAAGTTTAGTTAGTTTTGTACTAAATTGTAATCATAAGCAAGGAAAATTTAAGGCTATTTATCTGTCAGATGTATGCATAAATAAATTTAACTTTATTTCTGTAATTGCCTATTATTTGTGTTATGACAGGAAAATTAACTGATTGATATTTAAGGTGATATGGTACCATCTTCACAATTTTTTTATTTTTAATATTTGATATTTGGTTTTAATTGTATTTTATAAAGGTTAATATTTAATAATAATTCCACACAAAATTTTTTTAATTTGTTGCAAAATGTTTGTAAAATTTAAATTTTTTTAGCTTTTTTAAGCATTTTTTTAAATCCTAAGACCTTTTTAAATAAGTCTCTTTTCTTTCAAATTTTTTTCCCCAAGTACCTTATAATATATTACATAAAACTGTGCATGGGTTTTTTTCTGCTGCTGCTCTTTAATTTTTATTAATTTTTTTATAGTTAAACTTCCAAAAATTCCTAACAAAACATTAATTTTGATTTTGAAATTTTTTAGAAAAAGTACTAAATATTTTAGAGCTCATTCCATGCACAGTTTTATAAAACATACAGTTCAAAACATGTATAAAAAATTTCAAACCCATACTTCAATTATCAAAAAGGCCTTAGGGTTTTGAATAACAGTATATGTACAAAATTTCAACATGGAGAAACATGAGTTTGAAGTTTTCATTCCATGAATAGCATAATATAATGTTCATCGATTAGTCTGAAATTTTTATGAAATTTTAACTAGCTTATTTAAAACTGCTTGCCATAAGGCATTTGCACAAACGTAGAACAATTAAACAGTATACTGCCATAATGAATATATAGAAAAAAACGAATGAAAGATCAATATTTCATAAAACTTTATCTTAATAATTATAAAAGAAATAAATACACACACTTCAGAGCTAATTCCATGCTCAGAGCTAATGCACAACATGTACAAAAGATGCTTATGCCTTCATTTTTTTATTTCCATGATTTTAAAATCCTTCGCGTGTTAAATATTGCACACGAATAAAAGCAAAATCAAATAGCAATTTATAGGTGAAATACATCAAAATCTAAGAACTGTATATATGCATTTGCTTAAATAAATTTCTTAAAATATTTTAATAATAAAAGTGTTGAATCTCGCACATATGGGGTATATATATATATCACCAAAAAACAAATATATAAAAATAATAGAGTTTTTCTATTTTTGCGAATTAGATTTTTAATTATCTGAGTTATCAAAATGAGATTTAGTATTTATGCTTTGGGAGAATCCGTTTTGAAGTTTTAATTTCATTCATAATAATATCATAAAAAGCACGCATAGCTTTTAAATCTTGACCAAATCCATTTGATCTTCAGTAAATAATTCACAAACTAGAATTTTTGCATGAATTGCACAATTCTTTCTTAAAATGATTTATTACTGCATATATAATATCAATATCATTGATGCGCATTAGAAAAATAATTAATTCATTTTTTATCAGGCTCTTTTCTAGCAGATAATCTGAAATGTAGGCATGGTAGTTGCTGTTTAGCATCAAACATTGCTCAATTATTTAATGAAAAACGCAGGTAAAGCTTTGAAATTTTGCAGGAATATTAATAAAGATTTGGGGTGTCAAATAAGCCAACAAAAAATTTTCGACAGTTTAATGATTTTTAGGGTACCATATCACCTTAAAAAAGAAAGAGATTTATGTCATGAGTTAAAATAATTATAGTTTGTCAGCAAAAAAATAGCCTTTCTTGATAATGAAGCGTAAATAAATTTTTAAGGCTCTGGTGCTTTAATGCACAGTAGTAGGATTTAATGAAATTGAGAAGTATGCCAGATACTATTTAGTGATAAATAAGCAAGTTAATTCTGATTGTATGTTGCCAACTTGTCACAGCAATTTATAATCTTATTTGATTATGTTTTTTTATATTGTTACATTTCTCTCTTTTAATGTAAATTTCTAAAAGTCAGATTGTGGGTTTTACTATCAAGAGAAAATGTGATTAAATTGTATAAAATCATAGCATTTTACTTCAGAAATAGATATTCATGTAAGTTTGCATGCTCTGAATTTATTGTCTGGAAAGCAGGCGTTTTTTGGAAATATTATTAAAAACAACAATTTTTAACTAGTAATGTAAATGTTTCAAAACTGGGATCACTTTATTGGCCAAACTATCAGATCATTTAACTTACTGGTGGTAACATTCATGTCACCATATAGACAAGTCTAGATTTCATGAACTGAAGTATGATTTAATTTGGATTCTGCATAGTAAATTCAATTTCGCATGAAAATACCTATGTAATCTATTGCAGAAATAAGGACGAAGAGATGCTTTTCTAGAGATGTTGCTCTTAGCAGATTTAACATAACATATACATAATTTAATGTATACATTATATTTTACATTTTCCCCCCGTAAATGATTGTATTGTAACAAATATGCAATACTATTATATTCCTATACCTAAAAAGAGGGATGTATTAGTGCTGAGAGGACGCGGATTAAGTTAGGTGGAGACCCCAGGTGGTAAATGGTTTGAGGTCCTTGGGCTGAAAAGTAGGAAAACTGAAATAGTGAAAAAGATTCGCTGACCTTAAATTCTCAAAATAAAATGTATAGCTAGTAAAAAAAATTTAAAACTTTATTGCAATTTTAACTTTGTATTGATTTCTCTTTGGCCAATTCATCGATTTTTTTTGTAGTTTTTATTTGGTTCAAAACATCTTGATCTGTATATAATATAGCCGTGGTGTTCAGTTTGCCTCCCCCCCCACACACATACATATTACTTTCATCCCATACTACATAATTTTAACGCACTTTAAAACTGAAAAAATTCTCTCAACTGATGTATTTAATATTGGTACAGTTAAAAATGTTTTCAAAAGTATCTCTACATTAGTGAAAATCTAGACCATTTCTTTTGTAACTCGATAAATTCCTAATGCAGTTTTTATTATGTCTTAGTTTTTTTAAGAAAAATGGCAAAAATTGAACCAATTCATCGTCAAAATTAAGTGATTTAATATCATTTTTAAATTGAGTTAAAATTGTACAATTTTATAAGGACTAAAACATTTATTTTAAAATTTTATATAGTCTCCTAAATACTTTCTTAAAACTTTTTCGAAATAAACTGCAGTTAATTTATTAACTCAGTTTTAATAATTTTTGAAATATGCATTTTGCTTAACTTTATTAGTCGCATACAGAATGTTATACAATGTTTTATGGAAATTGTAAAATTTTTTGTATGTTACAATTAATTATACACAGAATTAATTATTAGATTGCATTGAATACCCTTTAAAATTGTAGGGGCAAAAGATCTTAATCAAGAAGGTATCGTGCGAATCACTCTTAAAATGGCCATAACACGCAAAAAGGGAAAAAAATTTTGGCAAGTTGTTCAAATTATATCTTACAAAATAATGACCTTCTTAGTAGTCTCGGAGTATATAAGAAAAATTATGCGTTTATTTCACATGTTACCTCAATAAAAAGGAGATAAAAGTATATCTTTAACACATTTTTTTTCTTGTGAAATTCTTTTAACAGTTTAAAACTAAATTTTTAGAAATGATAGATTGGTTCATTTATTACTAAACAAAATAATCGAACTACTTTATGATTACAAACAAATTATTGTAATACATTATGCTTACAACATACTCATCATGATAAATATAACACAGTCTTATTTATATTTCAAGCTATTGTTAGGATCCTTTTATGCATGGTAAATAATTAATGAATGTACTCAAAAACTTGTTAATGTTTTGTATTTAAAATGGACTACTGTTGTTTTGTAAAAGTGACTAAAGAAATTATTTTTATACGAGAGATAAATAATATTTTTTTTTTCATTTTAAAAACAATGCCAATTGAAAAAGTTTAAGAAGATTAAGGTACATTCAAGCTACAAAAGCACTCAAATATTTTAATCAACATGAAAATATTCTGAAATTTATTCTGAAGTCATGCTTAATTACAAATAAACTACCAAATCAAAGCAATCTAAAATATAAATAATCAGCGTCCCCCCTCACAGGGCCGTATTAAAATTATCAACCATTGGCCGGTCAAAAAGATAAAATGGTTGGGAACCACTGCTATACAGTATTACATCGTGGCTTTTGATGACATGATAAATCGACCCTAGTACCGCTGAAGACCCGCCATGTAGGGAAGCGATGCTCTTTAAATATGTCGAGAGTTCAACCTTCTTTCCGTTGGTGTCGTCCTCTCACTTGACCATGGTTTAAAATTGCGAGATCCATATCCAAAATCCCTCGAGTAGCTGAAAAATGCGACATAAATATTCATCCTCTCGCTCACTTGAGGTCTTGATAGAATTCTGAAAAAACCTTCAACCAAATGCAAAAATAGTGCTAGTTATGATATTGAACTCTACATCCACCTCTTTGCGAACCTTCCAGAAAAAACTAAAAAAATTTTTTTTTAAAAAAGTATTGTTCTGAAATTCTTTCATGTTTTTGATTTGAATGCCAATTGGCACTTGTAATGAGTGGGAAAAGTACGGTTTCTATCAACTTGCAACTTCTGAAGGAATTTTAAAATAAGCATATGCGAAATCACAATTGATATATTTTATCTTTAATTCTAAACAAGTTCATAGGAACTTGCTTAGAGTTAAAGATATTCCTGACCACGAAATTCCTCTTCTGTCAAATTCATTGGCTCACACACACAGTCCAATGGAAGCGGCTAAGGATTCCTCAAATTAAAATAAAGTACCAACATAAGAATTGTCTTAGCGTGAAAAAAGTTATAAAATGTAATTCAAAATGTCACTAAGCCTACCATGTTGCAATAAGTAATTTCTTGCTTTTCAACATAAAAATTGGGTTTTCCGTAATAAGAAAGACATAAATTTTTCGGTAAAACTTTTATTTTCCTATACGTATTTTGAATAATTTTTTTAATGGCTGTTTAATTATTTTGTCAGAATAACATTTATATTTTTAAGGAATGTACTTGATTAATATCGTAGATTTATCATTACCTTTTTTTATTCATTGCCTAAATAGCTTTGATCATTCTATAGAACACTTAGGCATTCTATACAATGCCTAGGCAAAGTATGTAATAAATATTATAATTCGTACTTTGCCTAAAAACTTCATGCATTCTATACAATGTTGGCATTTCATACTTTGCCGGTAATATATATATATATATATACACACATATATATTGTAATATGTTAATAATTTTTGAAAATTTTTTTTCGCCTAATGTTTACACTATGTATGATTGCAGCTAATCCATACATTATTGATCCAAAATTGAAAGTTCAAACTGAAGTGGGAGAAAAAAAAAAACAAAGTATGTAATTTTTTTAACTACTGCTATTTACTCATTTTTGAAACTATTTTATTTTGGTAGTTTCTTCTATTTTAATGTAGGAAAATATTTTTAAGATTGTAAATTATAAATTTACTATTTGTAAATTGAATTATAACTGTATTTATATCTTAATTGGAATTAATGTTAAACATCCGTGTGTTATGAGAAATAATTATTTCTTGATTAGTAAGAAAAGATTTTCATCTCAGTTGCAGCTGCAAACTCAGAAGAGCTAATGAAAATACACGTACTTTTAAAAGAGCCTGATTTTTACAGCACAGGTAAAGTAACTTGAATTACATATTAAATTTTGGTGCTATTTTTAATCATATATTTTAGTATAATGTTTATTAATTCAAAATATACTTAATTTCTTAACATTTAATTCTAAAATTAAGTAAATAAAAATATACATTTATGTGTAATTTCTTAAAGAGTATGTAAGGTGTTTATTTTATTTTTATGTGCTGAATGATAATTATTTTTATTGAAAATTTAGTAGCACTAAAAAATTACATTTTAGGCTGAGTTTACATGCCTGAAATGTGTGTTCTAATTTTTATATTCCCTAAGTTATGAATAACTTTCTGATACTTTATAATTTTTGTTTTATTACCTTTTATTTCCAATTAATCAAATTTGTATCAATTGAATTAAGTGTAATAATTTGTATCAATTGAACTTTCTATATTTCTTAAGTAATAGTTAATTACTGTAGAAATTTTGCTTAAAAAATATTTATATGCTTAAATTACACTATACAAAATTAAATAATTCAAATATGTATATATTTTTCAGCTTACAATGCTCCTGCTCAAAAAACTCCCCAAGGTTTTAAATATAAAAAAGGTAAGTTAAAGAGGTTGAAAATAATATGAAATTGAGTTGAAATAAAACTGTTCTTCTTTTTAAATTTTAAAGATGTTGAAACATATGTAGAAGTCAACTATTCCCATTTTCTGACTGGTACAATAACATCTTAAATTTAATTACTTTTTTTTGTTTCAAATAAAGAATGAGTAATTAAAGTAACAAAAAATACTTTTTGTGTATTTTAACTGTATAAGCTATAAAAGGATTAGCCTGTGAATAAAGTATTTTTTCAAAAATACTCCTTAAACAGTAGTTGCTAACTTTAAGAACTACATGGACCAATAAATGTATAATTTTGTATTTGCCAGACCGCTAATATGATTAACCACTAATTGGTGAAACTCTATAACCATAATGTCAATTAATTATGTCTAATTATATTTCATGTCATGGAAAAGGACTTTAGTAAAAGCAATATCAATAAGCTGAAATATTATGCTCCCAATTTATCATGGTTGTCTACTATAACTTCCAAATCTCACTAGACTCACTCTAAACACGTTACTAATAATCTCATACTGCAATCTGGTGAGAAATAAACATGATTCAGGGCATAGGAAACAAATAGTTTTAATCTTTTTAGTGTGTTATAGTACATTTGAACACTCCATCCCGGACATGTCAGGGGCAAAGGAAATAGAGGGGAAATTTCCCCCCACGTGGATATATGCATACAAGATCCAGCGGATGGACTCAGCTTCTTCTCTGATTCTATAGTACAAAATAAAAACAAAAATAAACAATCCCACTGTCAAACCCGCAGGGAAAGTAGGAGGGGGGGGGGCGGAGTCCCCTTCGGAATGGAGGAGAAAATTTAGAACTTCATTCGCCGAAACGAGTTTCGTTCAAGAATGCAAGAGTGCGTCACACTCAGCTGATTGCCGAGTGGGGGAAGGTTGCTTTCACAGGAAAGCGATGGGTGGTCGAGCGGTGGTGCCTGAATTGACCTTGGCTGTTGATAGTGGGGTTGCTATGGGATGCTATTGTTGAATGGAAATTTTGGTGTAGCTTGGAGATGAATGTTGATACCCATTCTATTTTTAGCTCCTCCTGTATGAGGGAGGCCCTGTGACTTTGATGGGAGCAAAAAAGGAGGGGTTAGGGGGTGTTTATTGTGTTTTGCTATCAATATATTTATTTTTCTGAACCACTTCTCTCTTGTTCTAACACCTCACATGTTCCGCATTTTTGTGTCCATACTATTGGCATTGCAGGCCACTTGTCAGAGAAAGTTATTTCGATAAAACATTAATATTTATCGTATACTTTATATACTTTACAGTATACTTTACGCTGGATCGCATCAAAAAGAGTTTGAAAGTTGTATACACTTACGGGATGTACCAGGCTGTTCAATTTGAATAAATGCAGAATTTTAATGTGTTGTGAAATTTTAAAACCTAATCTTGCAGATTATATATATATATATATAGGAAAAAAGGAAAATAAAGTGGAAGGTACATTTACTTTAACACTAGATTGCCCGAGGAAGTCATTTTGACTGCTTTTTAATTTCTATTAGAAAAAAATTACTTAAATAATGACCCAATTTCTTGGAATTTTTTAGAATATAAATTTTTTGAAGTGAAGTAAGTTTTTTTATTGCTAATATTTACTAATAACCTGTCAATAATATTAAAAATTAAATTTAAACAAATTTCTTTTCACATTAGTTATTATTTCACAATGCAGTCATTTTGAAAACTTTTGGGCAATATAGGACATGAATATACTAGGTTTCATTCTTTCTAGTGTCAAAGACCTGTTGTTTAATATTCATTAATCTCTGAACTTCTTATGATATTTTGTTGAGAAAGGATTTTAGAATTTTGTGTATGGAAAAACAATCTGTAATTTGCTTTTGTTTAATATTTGTATTTAGATGGCACGAATGGCAGTTTTGTTATATATATTCTATGGAATTTTTATAATGCCTCCTTTAATTGTAAGAATTTGTATTATACGTTGCCAGATATGATATTTCAAGTCGCTGAGATAAAGGTTTTAATTTAAATAATTACATTTCCCTATGTATTACTAGATGGTAATACAAAAATAAAAAGTAGTTTTCATTCCTCTTTCCAATTTCTTTGTGTTTGTGAATGAATAGCATTCTTCAAAAGTTTTGAATTTTATCTACTAATCTCACGCAGTGTTGAATTAGTTCTCATTTATGGCTTAGCTAAAAACCATTTCATTTTTAATTAAAGGACTGTTTTTATAGAAAACTATTTTAAATGCTATGGTATGTCATAAGCAAGGTATGTCATAAATTTGAGATGCAAATGCAAAAATGTTGTGAATATAAGACAGTTTTTTAGTTTTCTTTATTGGAAATAAACATTGAATGGGATTTCTTTTCTTTAGACCATTGTATATGAAAGCTTTAATACCAGATCGCATATAACCTCTTAAATTGAAGCCCAGTTATGAAAACTGCCTCATGATTGTTGAATGATACTTTTATGACTAGAAACTAAAAAACCTAAGACAGCAAAAAGAGATGTACTTTAAGAAATGCACCACTTACTAAATTGTAGAAAGATTTCTTTTGAAACTCGGAAAATAAAAAGGCCCATTTTTTGCAGAAAATTTATCTTCCCTGTTACTGTTGATATCTGAAGCATTTCAAATGATTTTTTTTGCCGAGAAACAATTGACAAAAGTTCTGTTTTTGAATGACACGATAAGACCTCATTAAGCAATTAAAAGAAATATTCAGCTGGATGAGGTTATCGAAAATCTCGAGGGAATCATATGATGTGGTTTGTAAGGTTTATATATAGTGTAACTTTCTCACCCCACAGCTAAGAGTATTGGTCACATGGAGTGATCTTCTGGATTGTTTGATCAATACTCTAAATAATAAAGAATAACTTTATTAAAAAAAATTTTTGCATTCTCATTTTTTATATAAATTCATTAAACTTTTATTTGGTTTATATGTTGTTATTTTGATGACTTTCTGGATTAACCATGCTTTGTGTGACTCAACCAACATCATAATATATTATATCACAAAAATATTATGTGTTAAGAGTTCATAGACTAATGTTGACATTATTTTCATAATTATTAATTAAAATATTATTTTATGATTATAGGAAATCCTTATTCTGTGAATTTAAAAAAGACCACAAAGGAATTTCAGCATGTAGAAAAAATCAATCAAGGTAATATTTGAAACTTTTTATGTATGATGGTTTAATGACTAAGTAAACAATTTTGCTGTAGAATGGATATTAAGATACTTTATCAGGAAAGGATGTATTAACTTTATTATAATCTCTGTAACTAACCTATATAAAACCAATTTTAGAACATGTATCTTCATTGAACTAAACATGAAACATCTTAAATTTTTTTTTGTTTAGATAGCTAAATTATAAATTAAAACTAGGGTAGTAGAATAAATAAGAATTAAATTGTCTCTCTCTTTCTCTTGAATGAAAATGTATAACACTAAGTTCTATTCTCCTTTTTTTGAAAATTGTATTTGTAGTAGTATAAGAATATTTTTTACAACATCTATTAATTTTACTGCTAAAATCCAAAACCGCAGTAGAAAATTGAATTTAAAAAAATTCTGTACAAATGCTAAAAAAAAAATTTTTTTTTATCTAATAGTTCAGTTTTATTGAACAAACTGAAACTTCATGGATTATAGTCAAAATCCAGAATAAAATTATTAGTAGATTGCATTTTTATATTCAATATATCAGCGCTTCTCAAACTGTGGGGCGCAACCACAGGGGTGCGGGATAATCCTAGGAGGAGGGGGGGCGCAAGCACCTTGAAAATTCGAAAACAAAAGACTTTTTAGAAAAGGTTATTAATTTATTGAAAGTAAACAAACAAGGTACACTCTAACATAATAAAAAATAAAAAAACAACAATATTTACACTGTTATAATACATTTATAAACGTATCAACACTGTACAATGTATTTTATAATTAATTTAACAATATTATGTTAAGACAAGTTTTGTAATTATCAGTGACGCCATTGGCCTGTCATATACAGGGTTAGCAAGAAATAAGTTGTCCACTTCAGAGGGCTCTATAATCCGTCCTATTGATCCAAATGGCATAGAATTTGAACCACATATAACTCAAATAAGGTGCATGCATTTTTAAAATAAAAAAGTTCAGTACAAATTATCGCCGGTAGGTGGGGTTGTAATACACATAGCCTTATTTAATATGTTTTTAAAATATGCGTCAAAAATATAATTTAACATAAACAAAACTGCTCAGTATGATACCCTTCATGTTCAACACTTGCTGTAATCGTATTTTCAACAGCTGACTGGAGTAAATCTAACGTTATGTCTAAAACATGGCGGCAAATGCTGTCTCTCAGATATGGCAGAATTGATGGCCTTTGACTGTAGATATTCTCTTTTAGACAACCCCACAACGAAATGTCGCAGTTGTCATATCCGGCGAATGAGTAGGCCACGTTGCTGAGAAATGACGCTGATCATCCGTGCATCTGTAAAATGCTGTTTTAGCAAACCATTTACACGGCGATCAATGTGCGGAGGGTCGCCATCTTGCATGAAAGTTGTATCCTAAGGGCGTCTACACTTATGAAATCTGGGATTATAAAATCCCTCAGCATATCATGGTACCGTTTTCCTGTGACGGAAAACATTTGGATTCCATTTGAAAAATAAGGTCCAATGAGAAAATAGTGTGAAACCACACCGTACTCTCACTTTTTATAGGATTCATGGGTTTTTCTGGATAGCGTGGGGATTTTCCGCTGCCCAAATCCGAATATTTTAGGTGTTAACTTGGCCAACCGGGCAAAGTGGTCTTCGTCAATCTCCAGAATATTTCATGGCCAAGTGATGTCAATCACCATTCGAGTAAGGAACTGAAGTTCAAAATTTTTTCGAATATCTGAGTCCCCGTTTTTTAATTGATGCACAGTCTTGATTTTGTAGGGATAAAAATGCAAAATCCCCCCTAAGATTTCTGCACAGTGGAATGCGGCATATGCAATACACGGGATACAACTGGCACGCTCACACTACCATCCGGAGACTGACTGTTGGCTTCAACAACCGCAGTAGCCCCATTTTCGATGCTAGAAGACGGGATGTGTTTTCGTCCTCTACCCGGAAGAATGCCAAGTTGTTCAGTTGTTTCAAATTTCTGTATCATCTTGCATAGGGCATACGGAGACTTTGGACCTGTTCGTACTTACTTCATACTGCGGAATTCTTTCACAGCTGCAACTGAGTTCTTCTGGTTCTGGTAGAGCAGTTTTATCAATATTGCTTTTTCTTTTAATGTAGGCATGATGAGCATGTGGGGAAGCAATACTTCCCTATCAGAATCCGCCTTTCTTTTATCCAAAGAATAATTCTAATAGGTGTGCGCTGAAACACCAAATGCTGTTTCTGGTTTTTAATATATACAAATAAGTACCATTTGTATCTTATTGAGCAGTTTTATTAACGTTACTTTATATTTTTTTATGCATATTTTAAAACATATGAAATAAGGTTATGTGTGTGTATTACAGCCACACCTACAGGCAAAAATTTATACTAAATGTTTTAATTTAATAAGTGTCAAGAACACAATTTGAATTATCTTTAGTTAAAATTTTATTTCATTTGAAGCAATAGGACGGATTCTAGATCTCTCTGAAGTGAGAAACTTATTTCTTGGTAACCCTGTATATAAAATTATATGCAAAAATTTTCACTTATCTTCAGAATTTGTACGGTTTATAATTATCCCTTAACTGCTGATTTAAAGTTGCGGGTTTCACTCTCCAATGTCACCCTTTTGCTCGTTTGCACGTGTATGCTCCGTATTTGGGGGAGGCGAAAGGAAATGTGAATAAGCAAGTCCTTCCTAAACACTGTCAAGGTCATTTTATTGCATTTCACACTTCGGAATAATTTTATAGATAGCAGTAAACAGAAAAAATCGTATTTCGGGAAGACGTCTATATATGTCCTGGACAATTTACGCTCTAGCTGAGCAAAACGTTTATATACAAGTACGACGGCGGCCCTTAAGAGGTTAAAGTTGAATTGTAGCCTTCACAACTAAATATCGTATTAGCAAATTTAATACATTAATATTGAATGGAGGGGGGCATGATGAAAATTATGATTGAATATTGGGTTATAAGTATCGAAATCTTCAATATTGTGGGCTGGGATTTTTAACTGCCAAATTCTCTTTCTAGCCAAAGGTCAATCACCAAGGGGTATCCTTGCGGGGAATTCGGTTTGAAGTAACCATATGCGATGTTTCTCCTCACGGAAAACTTCATTTAGTAATACACTGCGTTTCTGATATTTGGTTTTATATCCCCCTTTCCTTTATGTTCTCTGGAAATATTACCAGTGTAGTTTCAGCAGTAGTTATACGATTTCTGAAATTTACTTTGAAATTCTTTTTTCATCAAAATCAGATTAAAAAACCTTACGTATTTGTTAACTAAGCTAAATTTTCAAGTATTTTTGTTTAAAGCAAAGCATTTTTATCATTTAAATACGAAGGTAAATAACATTAATTTTAGATACAAAAGACATAAATATTAAATTACACGTATTTTACATACATTTTTTGCCTGTACTAAGGAAAGTAATTATTTATCTAATCCAGAAATTTCATACATTTTATTATTCTAAATCTATTATTTGTTTTATCTCTATCATTATCTTAATTTCTCAATGAGATAATCACTCATGTTCTTTGAAATACTCACATACTTTACTGAATATATTTTTCTCCAATATTTATTCAGGTATGATTTATTAAACTCAACAAAGAGACATTTTCATACTGAGTATTTTTTCGATGTAATAGTTAAAAGATATAATTTGGAGGTGAATATATACTTGCAGTACGGTATTTTACTTCACATTTTTCATTAATTTTCTCTTTTATCTCTTGCAGTTTTTTGAAAAAAAATAGTAATTTCTTAAAAGTTTTTAATATTGCAAAAAATAGTGAAAAGTTAAGAAAATTCATTTCTGCTCCAGATAAGAAAATCTTTAAGTAAATGTGATGATAATAAATCTGGAATTAACCTCGTAAAAAATCTATAATCCTTAACAACCAGAAAATCTACACTCATACAAGATCAGATTTATTGAAAGTGGTGACTGTAATATACCTTATCTTTACCCCTTGATTGCACAGGAAATCGATGAATTAAAAGTGCCTTAGGGATAAAAATATAGTACTTATCTAAAATTAGCATATCAAAGTCTTAGCATTTTCTTAAAAACAGAAATAAAAAAAAAACTAGTATTTGTGCTAATGCCTTTTTCAAATTTTTTTATTCCTTATTATCCTACATGATTTTTTTATTATTATTATAATATCAATTTAAGAAAAACTTTATTAAAAAGCTCTTGAATCATTTAGTAAAACTCTTTTATATATATTTGTGTATATAAGATTTTACGAAAATATTAAGGTTTTATGTGTATACATTTTTTCTAAATTAGATAAAAGATGTAAACATTCTTTTCAATGAAAATGAGTGATTTCAATCTTGTAGAATGTATTCCTCAATATTTGAACCATATACAACTACAATTATAGCAAAAATTATAATTGACATGCAGGTAAGCCTCCTACAACGCGGTAGATACCGTTCCTCAAAAAAGCCGCGTTGTAGGAGTTAATATCTACACGTCACAAATGACGTGTAGATATTAACAGAAAAAAGTGAATTGTGAAATGCGTAATTTACCTGATTGATTTTTTTTTCGATAGTTCGAGCAGTCAAGGGTTGCCAGTGTTGAAAAAAACTCTACAGTAATGCCACTTTATGTAATTTTTTTATTTGAAGCGTAATAGAATATGTAACGACAAACACGTAGTAGAAAAATTTAAACCGCGTTATGGAAAAAAATACTCAATATCTGAAACGCGTTGCACAAGTATCGCGTAAAGGAGGCCTACCTGTAGTCTAAATATTCATGTAAAAACCAAAAAAGAATTTGCATTCAGGATGAATGTTCTTTCGTTGTTTTGGTGTGGTATTTATGAGAGGAGGTCGCCAACTCATGTGTCGTCCTCGTCACTTGACCAAGGCTCAAAATTACGAAATATTTCCCTTTAGTTTCTTTGTAGTGTGACGTTAATGTAATCCTTTGACTTTTTTATGGGTTTTTTTTTTGTCCTGTATATAAGGGAATAAGTATTGCTAAAATAACAAAGGAATATTTTTGAAGTATTCCTTTCATGGTTATACTTCAACAATTTTACTATAAAAATTCAGTCGCAATGATGAAAACTGTTACAAAATATAGCTTTTGTAAGAAACAAATTTAAGTTAAAATTTGTTTTAACTACATACATAATGTGTAAGTCAAGCTAGAGATGCGTAGACAAAAGTTCTTCCAGTACCTGTGTAAAAATTTTTCTATGAATGATATATTTTATATAAAACATATTGTGGTTAGTGACACTGATTGTTGTGCCGTTAGATCTGAGTTCGAGTCCCGGAGAACCATGGATATATTTAAATGAAGAATGCCTTTGCGTCATGGGGGTACTCTAAATAGCCGGCGAATCGTATGTCTTCTCGTAAAGTTGGTAGATAGCAAAGAGAGGTGGGAAACACGTTATCACCCCAGAGTGTTCTCCCTTTAAAATTGGGGTGGAATAGTGAAGAATCTCACTGTCCCCTGTATGGTACTCAAAGCTGCGGATAACGAATGGGTAAATCTAGCCCCTTGCCATTGATGAATTCCGTAGTCCTTGATATGATAGTTATTGTGAATCAGAAGGCATAAGTAACAACAACAGAATTTTTCGCCGGAGAATAGATTTTTATACAAGGGAATGTATTGCAGAGATGTCAAGAATTGCAGGTTTCTAATGTATATAAAAAAAAAGAAAAATTAAAGTGACTGATTTTAAAGCGTCAAAAACCTGAACTTTTAAAAATAGATTTCTTTGAATAAATTGATTAAAACAATATTTAAACTTTGCCAGAGAGATACGTTTAAAACAGAAACGTTTGTTTTCTTCCCGATCTTATTCTTTAAAAATTTTCAATATGTGATCGGCTCTACATAAAACATGAATTCTTTTAAAGTAATTTACATAATAATTATTTATAATAATGACTTCTGTTTAATATGATGAGCATGAACACATAACACAGAAATGTATCATTTAACCAAATCCTTTGCTTAATATAGTATTTACACTATAAAAGCCATTATTAAAATTTTGTTTGAATTATTGATTTCCGCATGAATAACCAATTAGCTAAAGATAACATTACCTTTAAAGAGAGTCACATAATGACCTTCAAAAAGAGTTGCACATAAATATAAATTTCAATTTGGATAGTCGATTGATCTCGCAATTTTGAATTGCGATACCAGTTTATATAACATTATATTTGGCTGTATATAAATTTAATAAACACATGTTGCGAAATTGTAATAATTTGAAGTGGGACAGGCGGGCCTTTATATATTCGTAAAATTTAATCATCCGTTTTTATTGTCTCTGGTTAACTTTTAACTGGTTAACTCACCCTTGCCGTGTGAGGCCGAGGATTGTTTAGTTTGAAATAGGGCTCCTGGGAGCCGTTGCAAGAGTGGCAACACATGTGGTTGCAGGATGTCATTGACATACCACTTGGCTGTTATTATGCCACGGATCAATACTGGAGGTGACCGTGTATTGTAGGCAATAACATCCTATTCCATCACACCAGCTGTGGGAGCGGCATGTCGCTGTAAAGCAAAGGCAGGATTAAGGCGTTCACCACGGGGTCTCCACACAAGAACATGATTGTCATCGCTGCTGTGATTGAATCTGGATTCGTCGCTAAAGACGACCTGGTTCCATTCAGCTGCAGTCCTGTTTCCTCGTGCACGGCACCATTCCAAATGAAGGGGTCGATGGGTGGGCGTCAAGGGCAGCATACGTATAATGGGCACCACGATCCCAAATCTTCTTCAGCCAGTTGCCTTCTTATGGTTCGAGAAGACACAGGTTCCCCTAGTGAAGGTTTACCTGTGCTTGGATGGTGACTGATGAAGCTGTTGGCTGTACGCGTGCATTTCTTACGATATGGAGGTCTGTAAATGACATCTCTCGGATCCACTTGTCACAATACAATCAAAGCGGCGTAATTCTCGAACTACTTGCCTATCTGACCACCCAGCTTCCATCATGCCGATGATTCTCTCCCTCTCAAACTGCGACAGCTGCTCCCATTGTCTTCGAAAACATCGTAATGGCATTTCTACCTCAGATCTTCCTTTGTAAACGATTCAACACATTTAAGCATGCTTTGGTTACCTGTTTTATACTCCACGGAGAATGTTGTTAAACTCCCTCTACCGGATATACGTAATGCGCAATCACGTTGCATATCTGATCTTTTGCATAGCTCCCCGACATGTACCTTAATGCCAAGTTTCGTTACGATCCCACAATCATTTCTTGGTGAGCTAATTTTTTTGTCCATGAGTGTATATAGAGGGAGACGCCTGGAGCCCACACACAGAACTACTAGACCTACAGTAATGAAATTTGGCATGCATGTTTCTTTTGTTGAATTTAAATCTGCTTAGAACGGGTCTTACAGAAATCGACTCTCAAAGAGGAGTTTTTGATACAAAAAAGAATCCGCTTTTGAGCTTTTAGATTTATACTTCAAATTTGAACAGAGATCTGCTACAAATAGGTTTTCTGGAAATCAACTTTGGTGGATGGGGTTACAGGAACTTAATGAACGATTCTAATTCTATTTTAGAAATTCATGTCCTGCCTCTTTTAAATCAAAAAATGAGAGTTTTAAGAATGTTTCGAATGCAAACAAACGCTTAATGGTAGGACTTGGATATCAATAGTTTACATACATACCAGCAGTATATATTCATACACCATCCCATTAAATACCCATCGAAGTTGGCGGTTAACGACTAGTTAATTGATAAGACAGAAATATACCAGTTAATCGAGGCTTTAGATTACTGTTATATTTACATTATAGAAGTGATTTCTAAAATTTTATTTTTGAATTTTCAATTTTTTCATACACTATCTATTTATTAATGACGATTTTACAGTAAAAGAACTAAGCGACTGGTTCCAAATCTTATGCACAAATATGAATTTTAACTTAGATAGGCGATGGATCTCGCAATTATGATCTCCAGTTCAGTAACAAAGATGATACTAGAGCTCAATGCTTACTTTTCCTAACTCACAATACCCTGAAATTCCACTATAAAAAATGCAGCATACTTCACTACTTGATATGAAGCATCTTCAATGAAACCAGAATTCGAAACCGTGGCTGGATGAAATGAGTGAGAGTTATATTAACGCAATACGAGGACAACGGAAAGCGCAATTTCGTACCTCGGTCAAGTGACGAAGACGACTGTGAGAGCTGGCACCTTCCTCTCCTCACAACCACATCAAAGGAAGGACAACCTCTGCAGATTTAATGTGTATCGGTAGTGGCACTAGGGCTCGAACTTATGACAAGATGATCACGAGTTCGTGACCATGACCACGAGGCTACAGCAACCACATGGCTCGATTGGAAGCCGACTGATTGCGATCTGAAATCTCTGGACTTCCACAACCCAAACATCAACTCAAGTGCAAGCAAATAAGTTTAAAAATTAAGATAAAAAGCGCTACAAATTCCTAATTCTTTACTGAAGTAAAAAGTATCGAATATAATTGTTTGTAAAAAGTCATGGAATTAAAATATAATATAATTTGATAATTTCAAATCGGGCCATATTTATTCAAAAAAATCTCTCCCTCTCTCTATTTGTTATAATACTTTATTATACATTGTCTTAAAATTAATGCTTTTCATTTTTCAAATTTCTTTTACATGTTAGAAACTGCATTTCATAATAGATTCTGTAATTTATGTAAGAATCCGCATTTTGAAGAATAATTCTATACAATCGTTTTTATTTCATAATAAACTCATATTAATAGATTTTATTTTCTTAAGAAGGTCAGATTAGTAGGTGAGCCGTTGCTCAAATACTGATTTTACCAAAGGGGAAATTTCGCAAGTACTAATTACTACATGAAACGGGGTCTTTTCTTTAGAATTTTTGGGTGATGTTGTATTAAAGTTAGGAGAATACTAGTTAGCTTATATACCAGTGGAAGTAACTTTATCTGACCTCATATAACTTATATATCTGTAAAACATATTGCCAAGCGAATACATGTTATGGTATTCCGATGAGAAATTAGTTTCAAGGAAAAAAGGCTTGTCATTTTCCCCTGTTTTACTTAATAAACCTTTTTGATTGTTATTCTTTAATTTTTAATTATTAAATTTAAGAAATGTATTCTAATTTTTCATGTTTCATAGAATAAAAAGAGGGACGGTATTACTATAATTAATTCTATTTCAACGAAATGATTTATTTTGGCACTTTTTTCATCAGAGCACATTTAAATATAAAATTATTATGAAACTACATAAAAAAAATGCAAACGTTTCATACTCCAAATTTTCTAAGATTTTGATTTGATATTTATTCAGTACTATAAATTTCTGATGAACAAGTAGGCCTCATAATTATTTTTTGTGTGCTTATTTACAGATAAATTCTGCAAAGTAAATTCGAATAGCCGTGCTGGTTATTCTTCAAGTTTTATATCAGGTTAGTGTTTTCAGGATTTGACTTTTTTAAATCTTAAAAAAATGACTATATTTTTTATGAAGATATAGATGTTAAGAATTTAAATAGATGTATCTGATTTTTTTCCATAATAAAATTTAAAATATTTCTACTATTTCTGATTAAATAACATTAATCAACCTTAAAAAGAGGTATTCAATCTTTATAAACGTTTTCTGACTAGGGTAAAAACTATACTATTTCATTTTAAATGTAATAAATATTGATATACTTACAAAGGTTACATAAAAAGAGTGGGAAAAAATTATACAGCATTTTAAATTTATAATTTTACTTTTTAAAATATCCAAGTAAATCTCTACAGAAAATAAATTATCTGTTTTAATTGATTTCTACTACCATTGGGTCAATTGGAGATTTCTCAGACCCCTCATTACATAAAAGGAGATTTGAGTCCGACAGGATTAAGTGTTCCAGCGACACTATTTTTAAAAGTGACCCCTTGTGCCTGAGGTGGCGCAACCAAAGGAAAATGTTAGGAGAAGAAAATTGCAATTACATGAAAAATGCATGGATTGACGACATGTAAGAAAAAGATCTGCTTGTAAGAAGATTGTTACCTCCTAGGGGGAGAAACAGGTGGTCTGGTCCTTGTTCAGCTATCATGACGGACAAGATCTGTAGATTACTGTTCCAGGGACTTTGAATAGAACTTTCTTTCCCTTACACAAGGGTATGGCAGTTATAAAAAAGGGGGAGGATTTTGAGTGGGGAGAGAATTTCCTTGACCAATCAGAGAGCAGTGTCTAAGCTCTCAGTCAAACACAGCTTTCCCAGGGAAAGTCCCAAAAATTCCTAGTCAATACGCCACTCATGGCCACGCCTCCAGATCGCCTCCAACCAACCAATAGCCAGCAAGCCTCTCCGCAGAATGAAAAACTCCACAAACGTCGTTCCAACATCTAAGACTATCACGATATGGGATTGAGGACTGATTTTCAGTCCAGACGCCCACAGATACACCGTAATCAACCGAGTGGGGGGAGAAACAAAACCTTTCCCTTCTAGTCTAAAGAAGACTTGGGATACATAAGCATTACTTTTCTTTAAAATAAAGAGCCAGCAAACTTGAAATGTAATAGAAAAATCACGAAAGAAGCGTCCACTTTGGAATAAAAAATAATAATCAAAATTAAGAAAAAGTGTGAGCAACTAAACTTTTCTTTCGTGTGAAAACTATTTACTATTCCTTTTAATCCCACTTAAGCATATGCACAAACCTTATATTATGCTATTTTCTTTTTTTCCCCTCAATACCAACAGCATATTTTTCTACGCGTATATACATACATTTCTCAGATTATTGCTTTTAAATAAATAAGGACTTCAAAATAAATTCAGATCAAAATTTTAAAAAAAAATGTGTGTGTGTGTGTAACGAAATCTAATGTTGTATATTTTTAGCACAGTTTGAGGTGAGGGGATGCAAGCGAAAAATTTACGAGACTAAAATTACAATACAAATTTATTTGACTTCTCCTTTGCGTGAAAACTTCTTTTTAGTGAAAAGAGTTTAATATTTGTTATATTTTCTGAATGTATATATATAAATGATCAAAGCGACTTACTGATCTACTGATTGACCGACCTACTAATCTTGATATCTCCGGAACTATTTAACCTACAGACTCGAAATTTGGTAGGCAAGTTCCTTCTATATAGTAGAGATCCACTAAGAACGGAATTTGTAAAATTCGAGCTGCAAGGGGCGTTACGGGAGGTTAAAGGGTGTTATAAATAATCGTTTCCATTTTTAAACTACTCGACGTACAATCTTAAAATTAGGTAAGCAGATTCCTTTCATCGAGTAGAGATCCACTACAAAATGAGTTTGGTGAAAATCGACCCTCAAGTGGCGTTGCGAGGGGTTAAGGGGCGTTATACAAAATTATTTCCATTTTTGAACTATTAGACGCACAGTCTTTATATTTGATTAATAGATTACTTTCATAGAATAAAGATCAGCTACAAGATGGGTTTTGGAAAAATAGCCCCCAAGCGGCGTTGCGGGGGATTAAGAGGCGTAAGAGATAAATATTTTCTTCTTTAAAATACTTACCTACTAATTTTCCAGCAGGTAGGTCATGTTTCTTTCATGGAGTTAATATCCGCTACAAAATGGGTTTTGGGAAAATTGACCTCCAAGTGGTGTTGCGGAATATTAAGAGGAGATATAAATAAGTATTCTGATTTTTAAACTATTAGACGCACAGTCTTTAAATTTGGTAAGCAGATTCCTCTCATAGGAAAGAGATACACTACAAAATGTGTTTCGTGAAAATCGACCCCCAAGTGGCGTTGCGGGGCTTTAAGGGAGTTATAGATAATTATTTCCATTTTTAAACTGCTGGACGTACACAATCTTGAGATACGATAATCAGAATCCTTTGATGGATTAAAGATCCCCTATGTAATGTGTTTTGTGAAAATCGATCCCTAGGTGGCATTGCGGGGGCTCAAGTGGCCTTATATATAATTGTTTCAGTTTTAATTTATTAGACGCACAGTCTTCAAATTTGGTAAGCAGATTCTTTCATAGAGTAAGTTCCCTACAAAATTTGGAAATTATCGTGAGTGAAATTATGACGAATTCGTAATTAGATCTTTGAGATTAAAGATCCTTATATTAAATTTTTTTTTTGTAAATATTTTTCATTGTCTCAATCTTATATATAATTGTTTCAGTTTTAATTTATTAGACGCACAGTCTTCAAATTTGGTAAGCAGATTCCTTTCATAGAGTACAGTTCCCCTACAAAACGAGTTTTGTGAAAAAAGGCCTCTAAGTAGCGTTGTAGGGCTCAAGGAACGTTATGGATAATTATCCTCATTTAGACGTAGAGTCTTGAAATTTGGTAAGTGGATTCCTTTCGTAGAGTAGAGAACCGCTACAAAATGGGTTTCACGAATATCAACCACCAAGTTTCATTTTGGGGGATTAAGGTGCGTAATCGATCAATATTTCCGTTTTTAAACTACTATTAGATCTACCTCCTTGAAAATTGGTAGGTATGTTCCTTTCATGGAATAGAGTTCCTCTAACACAGAGTAAAACGAAAATCGACCACCAAAGTGGGTTGCGAGGGGTCAAAGGGAGTTATAGAGAAAATTCCTGTTTTTGATTTGTTAGACCTCTCCCTTGAAATTTGTTAAGCATGTTTCTTTTGTTCAATAGGAATTCCCTAAGAATGTATTTTTCGGAAATCACCTTCTGGGGGAAGGGGGTTACTGGAAAATACTGACAAAAAAATTCCTTTTTTCGTAGTACAAGGACTATAATAATGAAATTTGATTTGCATTTTTCTTTTGTTGAAGTGAAATCCGCTAAGAACGGTTATTTTGGAAAACGAATCTCAACGGTTTCACAGGGGTATTGATAGTAAAAATTTCATTTTTTTCCTGTTAGATTTAGACTTGAAATTTGGCTTGCATGTCACTTTGCGGAGTAGAGATCCACGAAAAGTTATTTTGCGGGAATCCACACTTGGTTCTAGGGTTACGAAAGTGCAAACATCATTCTATACTTCAAAATTTTAGAGATTTTTTAAAAAATATAAATAAGATGAAATACCCTGCGAAGCGGGTGGGTATCGGCTAGTATTTATATAAAGTTAAGAAAATGAAAAAAAAAAGCCCATATTTTAAATTTTGTTATATGTTTCAATATGAGCCTAAGAATTAATTGTAATGAATTCAATGTCTTGTATTTTAAGTTAGAGGAGAATCTAAACAAGCCCTATTTAGATGCCCAAAAAATTGCTCTACATATACCATAAATTCATTTTAAAAAAAGAAATGATTCGTGTTTAATCAATATAAAAAAATCTCCTTTGGAATTGATTTTAATGCAAGTTAAATAAAATATTTTTACTGTCTGGATTGAAATAAAAATTTTGAAATAAAACATTAATATTTACTCATTCAGTCTCTATTTTTTCTAAAAATTCGAATAATACATCGAATAAATGACTTCCAAAACTAAGCGCATTGTACATAGATATTTCAGATTTCTTCGTAAAAAAGGGGGTGCACATTATACGCATCGAATATACCTAAAAACTAAAAATTGCAACTTAAAAGTATAGGTACGCGTTATAGAGTGGAGAGCATTATACACCGGATTTTACGATTATACACAGTTCATTAACTAAAAAAAGGAAATAAACGATTTAAATATATTTAAATAATCAAAATTTACAGTAGAATTAATTTTAAAAATAAAACTGAGGTAGTTTTTGGAGGAAATAAATTATAGTTTAAAAAAACTAAAAAACACGCTTTTATAGTGAATCGAATTAAAAAGTAAAAAAAATAATTCTTAATATATGAATAAAATGATGAACGAGAGAATTAATGTCATAGGGGTAAAAGCGTGGGATGCTCCATATTAATTGTTATAATTTCTTACTAGTTCTATACTGAAATGCTGAGTTAGTGTAAAAATGTAGAACAAAGCAACCACACGTTTTTACCCCAATAACATTAATTTTGTCGTTAATCCTTTTATTCTTATATTCAGAACTATTTTCTTACTTTTTAGTTCAATCTACATTAAAAGTGTGTTTTTCTTAGTTTTTCACACTATCATTTACTCATTGTTGAATTCATTCGGGAGTTTGGTATTTAGAGCCGGGGAAGAGGAATTAAGTAGCTGCTTGCGAATTAGTCTTGCTCTTCAATGAACAGTCTGAAGGGTATCTATTTTCTCCGTTTACGGGGCCTCAGATCAGTCCTGTATCGTTATATTTCAAAACGTAAATAAAACTGACGTACGTACTTCATTTGTTCGCTTCCAAATCCACGGTTCATCTCGTCAACACTTCTTTTTTTTTTTGTCCGATGAGCTGCGGATTGGTATTTTTATCATAGCAGACCTAGTACATCCCCAAGAGCTGGTATCACTCTTTAGTGCGGCGCCATATAGGCGATACCAATCACCGCAGGTCATTCTGACGCCACTGTTTCCTCCACAGAGGGTGGCACATGAGCTCTGACGATGCGAACTTGTACCAGGATTTAATTTTGCGGCGAGTGCCCAAGCCAAACAGACACTCTAGGGATCTTTTACATGTTGTATAATTGTACAATATGGTCGCTCTCGATTTTCTGCATCGCGAAAATCCACCGACTTGGACCAGGTTTGAACCCACAACCTTGGATGCAGAAGGCCAGCGACAAACCAACCACGCCACCCAGCCGGCATCTCGTCAACATTAGAACCCAATCCCCTGAAAGCGCAGGAAGAGCTGATCCTCTACATTTATTATACCCTTCACTCAGCGATTTCGTAATTTCCCCTATAGTGGAACCTGTTAAGGGTCATCATTTCCTTCCAACGAAGGTACACGTGTGTCGTCTAATGTTATCGAATCATTTGCTTAAGTAAAAACACTTAAGCAAATGATCATTTACTTAAGCTTCGATTGTGAAAAGACGATTATAAAATCTAGAGGCATCACTGTTCCATGAATAGGTTTCTTTTAGTAAGCGTGTCTTAGTAATTTTGGTCACCCCAAAATGTCTTGGTGGTCTACCGGTCGATCGCGATCGACTAAATGCTTATCCCGATTCTAGTAGTACAATGCTTACACTTTTAGTATTAAAATTCTTTTTTTTTTATAATTAATAACATTTTAGATTTAAAATTGAAAAGTGATTTTTGATTGAAAATTTAATGAAACCTTTCAGGTAGTTTTTCTGGGAAAAAAACCTATCCTTGCTTAGCTCTGAAACTTTTTTGTTTGGAGACTTCCGAATTCATATTTTATTTATGTTGACCCTTCCCATGCATGCATAACATGCAATATATAATAATGTTTGTGTAATTAGCTTCAATGATGAGTATCCTTTAAGATTTCAATCGGTTTTCAACTTCTTTTTAATGGAAAACTACGGTTAATTTTCATTAAAGAGCAAAAATGAATGTGGAAATAAAATTAAAAAGACCGTATAGTGCGATTCAAAATCTGAAGAAATATGCAGTTACCTGCAGTTTTATTCATATCAGTATTCCAAATAATAAATTAATGACAAATTTAAAAAAAAAAATTTTTTTTTGTTTATTACATAAATAAGTCCATTAAACTTTTAGTTGGCTTATATGTTTTATTTTTTGACTTGCTTGCGACTTAACATGTTTTGACTTAAACACCATTGTGATATCTTGGTTAAAAAAGAAAGGTACTGTGTGTTAAAAATATTTATGGACCCTGTTTTAATTCATTAAAAAACTCTTTGTTTTAAATTAAAAATGATTTATGTTAAATATGATTCTTTTATATTGTAGGAAATTCTAAATCTTTGAATTTTAAGATAAAAATTTTGGAGGAAATTAAAAATGAAAAAAAACAGAATCAAGGTAATATTTGAATATTTTTGTTATTGCATGTGAATATTAAAATTATATATGAATAAAAAATGAATTAACTTCATATGATTATCTAACCAATATAATACCAATTTCCCAACATGCATCTTTTCTGAAAATTATATTAAAAATTATATATAAATTATAAGTATATTATAAATAAAATTCCCTTCCACTATTCTACTGGATTTTGATACTTTGAGAGAAAAGCCATAGATTTTTATAATGAAATAAATTTCATTGAATTTCATGACATAGTAAAATTATTTTGCAGCCCATTTGGTGTAGTGATAGAGATTTCTGTTATAAATCGAAAACATAAAAAAATAATATAAAAGATAATTTTGTAGTTTTTGTAATTCTCATAATTAAATATTATGAAAATTTTTTTTCTCCTTCAAATTATTGCAATAAATTTTATAAAAATATGACAAATATGCTTATGTAATTTCCTAATAAACATTTCTCAAACAATGAGATTTATCTTGTCATTAAATTACAACATAATAATCATTTTTAAAAAATATTGAATTTTATCCCTATTTTCATCTTTGCGTTTCCTCTAACAGTTATAATTTTTATTTTAGCAAAAAAGAAATTCTATTTTGAAAATCTGAAATAATTTGATCCTTATCTGTAGAAACAAATGTAGTACTTACAATTAATTTTTATTTTGTTCCATAGGAAAAAGGAAGTTTCTAAATGAAACAGAAGGAGAAATAAAAAAACTAAAATTGGATAACGGAATATCAAATAAGGAAAATAAAGTACGTATTTTTTTCATGTGGATATATTTATTGAGTTTATTGAAAAATTATGCATGTTACACTAATTCTAGGTGTGAAAATAATACTGCTTTTTATTTCAATTCATATTATTTGAGATAAAAAGGTTAAAATAGGAGCTTTATTAAGATATGGGGGAAAAGAGGCATGAGTCCGTGTAATGTCTTGGATGTCTGATTAAAATCTACGAAATTTTTTTCTAGTTCATTGCATCACTCAATTGAGCAGTATATTCAATAAAAAAACTGACTACAAGACAATTATTCGTAATGACAGATGACATGTATATCAGATGGATTATTCATGGAATCAAAACAATTTAAGAAAGAGATTTCATTCCTCTGTAAAGAGTATCCATTAGAATGATCCACCCCTTCCTCACCCTCCAAAGTTATGCACCTGCGTGATGAATCTTTAAATTCCCAGTGTTTATATTATATTCATGCTTTTTATGTGGATAGTAATAGTATAATAAAATATTAAAACCTAGTTAAATCATACAATTTTCAATATTAATTTCATGAAAAATAATATAGTTTTTTTTAAAGAAATATTTAAAGATTTTTTTAAAAACAATGACTTTGTTATATCATCTTCAGTAAAAAGATAGAGATTATTATAAGCTCAAATTGTTTGAAGAATTTAAAAGGAAAAAAATTCGTGTTAAGATAAAAATGCTGTGAAAGAGTGTGAGTTAAACGTTAAACCATGGCACTGGAATACGTTGTATTAGATTCTATTTCTTTTAATTCTATTTTTTCTTTTATACAGGTATGCTGTAAAGGATCTACAACCTTTTAATGACGATTCTAAAGCGTTTGTGTTGCATAGAACCCCTGCCATTCCTGATACAGTAAATAACAGTACATTATCCAGTAGTTGTGTATTGCTCAATTGCAATCTACATAAAACTAAATCTGCTGATGTATCTAAGGAACCAGTGTCCAACTCTGCTGTTGAAATGAACCAACAGGCAAATGTTAAATTTCCTCTACCACTAACTTCTGTCGAAGATTAAGTGAACTCTAAAAAAAAAAATCATGCCTGAGAATTCCGTTTTGTCAATGCCTAACGAGTTTGAAGCCCTTCTTGATTACAAGGATATGGATATAGAGGATACCAAGACTTCATCAGATGATAATATACTATTAGAAGTTTTTAGACAGTTGAATAATAAAATTTGGTAATAGTGAATTATTTAGGCGCAAATTTTTTTTACAGTGAAATATATACAACCTTTTGTTGACTATCATAAGGTTCTTGTGCCTAATGCAACACTTATACCATTCCTGATACACTAAATAACACTACATTATCCAGAAGTTCTGCATTGCTCAATTGCAGTCTACATAAAACTAAATCTGCTTATGTGTCTAAAGAACCAGTGTCCAACTCTGCTGTCGAAATGAATCAACACACGTATTAACCTTCCTGTCTCATTAACTTCTGTAAAGAATTAAGAACCTAAACGAAATGTTCTTAGCGAATGAAACGAATGAGTGTGCAGTATCCATAGAAATTGATCAGTCCATATTACTCAACGAAGACACAATTTTGAATATAGTAATATTTAATAAGACTGGACTTGCCGTCATGCGGCCTACATTCTACAAAACAAGTTACACACTAAAAATATTTACATTTTAGATACTGAGGTGCGCACAGCAGCGCCCACGAGTGGCCAATATTTCGGCACACACCCCGCCGGTGAACAGAATGTTCACCCAGTAATTATCAAACAAAAATTAATACAAACAATTATTCAAACACAATTCTAACAAAGACTTAATACTGAAACAATGCTACTAATCAAAATTTAAATCTTTCATATTGCAAAGAAAAAGTAAATAGATATTAAAGTACACAAATATAATGAAATTTAAAGTTGACACAATAAATCTTCAATTTACAAATTAGAAAATATTAGGCTACATACCTCAAGATCTCACAACAAATAAATTTCACAGAGATTAATTAATAATGTGCTATCTCCTAACATTAATCTGAAAAAGTAGAAACAAAATTAGTTCAAATATTATTCAAGTTCTAAAGGGTATAACAATTGAATGGGTTTTTTGAAGAGAATTTTAGAAGTGTTTACAAGACAAGATCTAACATTGTCTCTTCCAATAAATATCTCCTTGATTAATCCAAGTTCCCACAACAATTTTGATTTTACATTTCCTTCAACCAGAGCTATGTCATTTAATTTTAAATTTTTATGAACAGATGGTGTTTTAAAATGATTAACTGTTTTTAACTGGAGTAAATACTGTTCTTTCCAGCGTCTCCAAAGTTGTTTTAAAAGAAGAGTTCGGTAGGTCTTTCTTTTTTTGTACGACTCTCTTGCCGTAGTGGCGTCGATCAGTTCAATGAAATGTATAGGATATTTAGAGTCACCATAACCTAACTCGAGGAAGTGGGCCGGTGTGAGTGGCTCCGGCTCTCCTGGATCATTTTCCACGTATGTCAGTAGTCGATGATTGACGATCACTTCAACTTCTGAAAGTTCTTCAAACGTTAGAAGGGCTTTGCCAAGTATTTTACGCAAAGGATCCTTTATAGTCTTAACAAGACGTTCGTAAAATCCACCCCACCAAGGGGCACGTTCAACTATGAACTTCCAGTGGATACCTTTATCTGCGACAAAATTTTGAAATTCACTGTCCTTCAAGATGTTGGCAAAATATGCTAGCTCCTTTTCAGCTGCTTTAAATGTACGAGCATTATTTGAGTATATTACTTTGCAATTTCCACCACGAGCGAGGAGGCCGCGGTGGCCGAGTGGTCTAGGCATCGGATCATGGCTAGCATGTCATGGGTTCGATCCTAGTACCACTAAAGATCCGCCGTGTAGGGGAGCGATGCACGTTAAATCTGTCGAGAGCTCAAACGTCCTCCGTTGGCGTGGTGTGGTAGGAGAGGGGTGCCAGCTCAGGTGTCGTCCGCGTCACTTGACCATGGTTCAAAATTACGTGGACCGTCGCCAAAAGCCCTTGTGTTGCTAATCAGTGCGACGTTAATATTCTCTCTCTCCACGAGCGAGGAATCTCCGTAAAGCAAGTAAAAAACACTTTGTGGACATGTCCGATACAAGTTCTAAGTGTACGGCACGAGTGACCGCACATGTAAACAAAGAAACATAAGACTTATGAGTCTCTTGATTGTCCTTAACAAGTATTGCACCTGTAAAATCAATTCCTACGATTTGAAATGGAGGGGATTGGATGATTCTATCTCGAGGCAACTGAACCACTCAGCTGGTTTAGCGTTGTATTTTTTGCAAATGAGACAAATTCTAACAATTGTTTTCACTAACTGACGACCTTTAGGTATCCAATAATTTTTTCGAAGTTGAGTTAAAGTTGCAGATACGCCACAATGACCAATTCGTTCATGTTCCCTAATAACAAGTAATTCTGTAAATTTACAGTGTCAAGGAAGGATAACAGGATGCTTTTCGCCAAAGCATAAGTTTGCTTCAAGCAACCGTCCAGTAATTAGTAAATTGTCTTCACCCAAATAAGGCACTAAACTCTTTATTTCAGAGCTACATCGAAGTTGTTCGTTGCGTTTTAAGGTTAATATCTCAGTTGAATAAAATTCGTATTGAACATATTTAAGCCAAAAATATTCAGCATGTTGTATTTCATCTGCAGTAATATAGAAGCTCATTGATTTATTAACGATTCTAGCATTGTTCACAAATCGGAAGACCCAAGCAGTCACTTTCAAAAGTTTTTTAAGGCTACTGAATCGATTTATGTCAACAAGAGATTCCCTCTGTTGGGTAACTGCCACATGCACACTAGAACGATATTCTAATTCTTCCGAGCAGAGTTCCGAATCTAAAATATCTCGGTGACGATTTGGCCAATAATCGGGTGTTAGTTTAAGCCAAGGTGGGCCGTGCCACCACAGCTCATTCTGTGCTAATTTGACGGCAGATGTACCACGTGAAATGAGATCTGCAGGATTGTCCTTTCCTGGACAGTGTCCCCACTGGCTCGGATCAGAAAGCAACTGTATCTCTTGAACACGATTTTTAATGTACGGTTTGAATGCTGAAGAATCGCCACGTAATCCAGTAGTACGAAATGAGAGAATCAGTCCAATAATATATATTGGCCAAGTATAATTTCTGGGAATACAAAAAATATGAAAAAGTCACCATTATTCCGGAAAGAAATCCTAATTGTACCGAAACATGCAATAACACGAGTCTGTACTACAATTTCAAAATTTCTGTCTCTTAAATATTGAAAGATTAAGTTTTTTAATAACATCTATGGGTTTTTTAAAATCGTGACACAAACGTTTTTGACTAAAAGTCTGTAAAAAAAGCAAATATTATCTTGTATTGCATTAAGGTGTCCGACTACCCTAAAATTGTGAATTTTGCCACAAATAGACCAATTTTTTTAAGATTTTATTTTATAGGCTTTCTTATTAGCTTTATAAAAATACCAAGTTTATTATTTTTTATTCACTAGAGCAAAAACTATAAGTGTTTCAGATGTCATTACTTTAAGCAAGATGTCATACTTTAAAGTGCGTTTTGCTCGAAATGTGTGTATGTGCAGGTCAGCTCTAGCAATTTTGCCGCCCCGTACAAAAATGAAAATGCCGCCCTTTCCCCAAAGTTAGAAAAATATTATTAAAAAAGTTAAATATTCTTCATAAATACACACCTATAAAACTTGAATTTTTCTTGCGAAGAAAAAGGGAGCATAACAGTATATATAACATAAATATTTATTAAAGATAAAACACAAAAATAAAACAAATAACAAAAATTATTTTCCGACTTTTAATCTTGAAAAAAATAAATTTATTCGTCTATTTCATGTTTGATAGTCAAAGTAGCTAAGCCATTTAATCTATTTTGAAAAATAGTAGACCATAAGAAATTTTTTTTAATTTTAATTTTTGACACTCTCTTTTCTCTACTTGCTAAACTTATTGGCAAAGAAAGTAAAATTCTCAATGCAACAGCAAAACTTGGAGCACACAAATTCTAAAACTGAAATAGATTTTGAAACTTCAAATGGAGCTTTCTATTTTGACTAAAAAAGCTGAAACTGATATTATCTCATCTGCTAGATCAAGCGCAATTATATCCATTGATTCTCCATCGGTCAACATCATTTTTAAATTTTTTCAGTTTTTAATTAATTACAAATAATTTTTAAGGGCATGTGAGGGCTTAAATGACATGTATTGTATAAAAATTGGAATCAATTACCTCTAATTAAATTTGCATTCTAAGGCATTAATTGTTTGGTCCATTGTAAGAAAATGAAACTCTATATTGAATTTTAATTTAGGATCTTCCACTAACATCTCACGCTTCGTAATCAAAATTAACATTTTCCCTTCGAACCCTGTGACGGGGCTGTCTCACCTGAAAGTTAGCAGGGATATCAATCTCGGCAGCCAGTTCTTTTGCATCACAGATCATTTCATCAAAAGCTACATCCGATCAAGAATCCTTAAAAAATTTTTTAGAATATTTCTCGAGAATTTCATTAAAGATGGTAGATCGTAATCTTTTGTCTGCAATAGCTTGCTTATCGGATTTATGCGGCCGAGTGGTCTAGGCATCGGATCATGGCTAGCGTGTCATGAGTTCGATCCTAGTACCACTAAAGATCCGTCGTGTAGGGGAGCGATGCACGTTAAATCTGTCGAGAGCTCAAACGTCCTCCCGTTGGTGTGGTAGTTAGGAGAGGGGTGCCAGCTCAGGTGTCGTCCGCGTCACTTGACATGGTTCAAAATTACGCGGACCGTTGCCAAAAGGCTTCGTGTTGCTAATCATTCGACGTTACTATTCACTCACTCACTCATCGGATTTATGCTATTTAAGATTTTATACCAAATAATTATGGAGCATAGGAGAACTTTTGGTTTATATATATATATATAATAGAATTTAATATTCCAAACGCCTTATTTCTCATAGAGGTGCTAATTTCAGCATTATCATAAACACTAAATAAAGCATCATAAATACCTCCCAATTGATACACCCTTTTCTGCTTTCCCAGCGAGTTGCACTTAGTGGCTTTAAAGTTATGCCCTTTATATATTTTAATAATATGGACCAACAAAAAATTGGTGATGAAAAAAAAAAATTTTTTTTTGGGCTATATTAAAAGCTTTGAAGGAGCTACAGGCTTCTAAGGATGCTTTTGCCATGTCATTAACGACCAAATTTAAAGAATGACTACTGCATGGCACGTTTACTGATTTTACGCCCTAATTTAAGTTTTTACCCCTGATTTCTTGTCTCTCACATTGGCTCCGTTATCACTGGCCGTCCCCGCATATTTAAAAAAATTTAACCCTAGTTTTTTATGTTTCTCAACTATTAAATTTGAAAGTCCTCCTCCAGTCAATCTTTCAAATGGAAAGAAACCTAAAAAACTCTCATCAGTTTTAACAATACCTTCATTAGGATTAGATTTCTCAATACCTACATATCTTACCAAAAGAGTGATTTGTTCGATCTTGCTAGAATCAGGGGTGCAATCTAAAGTTATCGAGCAATATTTGGTTTGTTTAATTTTATGAACAATGTGTAATTTAATATTCTCATGTAAAAGAGAAATTGTCTCATTCTGAATATTTGTCCCTGGATAGTGTACTTTTGCTTGTTCCTTTTTTAGGACTTTTCGGACATGCTCCTCAATTATTGGCTCAAACCATTTGTAAAAAAAATTACCGTTATTGGAATCGTAAGGTTTGTCATTCTTACCCCGAAGAGCTAAGCAATTTTGAGCAAGCATTTTAATGTTGCTACAATGCGTAGAAGCTCTTTGCATTAATAATTATTCCCCGCAGTACTGAGTGAGTTACTGTGCATTTTTTTAGCATTGTAATCTCTAACTAAATTCAATCCAAGAATTTTGGCTTTGACTATGGTTTTTTGATGTTTCGCGTTTTTTTTAGTTTCAATAAGGTGCTTCCAACTTTTAAGACCTTCTGTGGAAAGGGAACTAATTATCTAGCCAATAGGTTTGCTGTAAGAACAATATACACAATTTTTTGCAATGGAAAAGACTAACCATTTACGCATAACCTCTTTTCACCCTTTTTTTTAAATTCTAGTATAATATTGCGAGCTATAAATCTTCGACCTGTGTCATTATAAGGAAAATCATACTCAGTCAATAGATAAGGGGTTCTTCTTATACCCAACAACATCTATCGGTTTCTGATTGAATAACTGGCCAAGTTCCTGGATTTGAACAAAATAACATCGTTAAATTATCGTTATCTTTGGATTTCTTTGGAGGAGTTCCTACAAGAGCAGTAATACTATCAGTTCTGTTTATTTCATCTGCAACAGCTTCATCATGAAAGTCTAAATAAGATTCTAATTCTATACTGTCTTTTTTTTTTATTGCCTTATAATTAGTTTAGTAAACTTCCATTATGTTTTTTAATATGGGCTTGTTTTTCGAGTCTCTTTCTTTTGGATTGAGCATCAGATAGCTTTTACCTCCCTCAGACATTCTAAAATCTACAATTAACAAGACAAATGAGGCACACTTTTTTTTTAAAATTCTGAGAACCGTAATGAAAGTTGTGCAATGTCTCGTTATGGAAGATGAAGTTCTCTTACGAAAACATTTTCGCGTCAATATTTCAATTTAATGCAAAAATAATATTTTACGATCCATATACTCTTAACTATAAATACATATATACAAAATAGTTTTCATTGGCATTAACATATCCTAGTTTCCTTTTAACTGAGTTATCCTTTGGTTTAAAATCGTAGTTAACTTATGTGATTTTATTTATAACACTTAATTTATGCATATATTAATAATAAAAAATATCTAGGTTTCCATTGTATAAATAATAATATTTTAGAAAATATTTTCATACTAATTTTTCCGTAAAAAATAAAAAGTATTTTTCAAATTCGGTCTAAATGCCGGCCCGGACATGTGTTCGGTTTGTCCGGCCCTAGAGCCGCCCCTGGTGTGTGTGTTTTTAAATATTCAAACGCAGACAGCAATTGCTCAAAAAGTTTTGAAAAGAATTCACTGAAATTTTTGTGTATGTTGTGTATAATGGTAGAAGTGTTTTAACGTTCAGATTTATCAATCACTGTTTCCAGGCCGGACTATGACCTTCGGGGGCCTTGGGCTTACGAAATCTGGAGGCCCCTATAAATAATTAAAATTTTTGACTTTTTCCTAAAGAATTATTGTGCGGAAAAATTTAAAACATACGAAACTTAAAGTTTATTTTCCAAACAATTTAAATACGTTATAAACAATAACTTAATTTAAAAAAACCAACTTTTCTAATATTTTATGTTGAATATTCTTTTATTTGCTCATCACATTTTAAGTCTTTGGTGAGACCAATATTAATAGAAAGAAGTGATTATTAATTAAGCCTAGTATTTGTCATTGTTGTCCTATATTTGCTTTCTATATAGGGCATTTTAGAGAAAGCACGTTCCGCTTCACAGTTAATAATAGGGAGCGTTAGAAAACTCTTTAAAATGGTATGCAGATTTCGAAAAACCTCAATTAGTTTCTTTTCAAAAATTAAATTGATTATAACTCTAGCTCAGTTTTAGATAAGGTTTTAATTGAACACCTTCATTTACTAAATGTTCGTCTATATCAGGGGTCGGCAACCTATGGCACGCGAAACGATTTTCCATGGCACTCTGCACTACTCTTCAAACTTGTCAGTTTTTGAGGGGATGGAAGTGGATACATATGTAACGGATCTTATTTAACAAACATCTTCAGAATTACAAAAAGAAAAAAAATCTGAAAAGTAACTCTGAAGATTATCAATGCCATTGCTAGAGAGATTTAATTGTTTGAAAAAAGAAAATCGCGCATGTACTCTGCTTTCCGCTTTTGGTTCTACGTTTCTAAACGAAGAAATCTTTGCTCATATGAAAAATATTTCGAGTCCGCAAAGAAACTTTTTGATAACTGAATGCTCAAAATCATGTCAAATTGAAAGTTACAAATTATACCTTTGATTTCGCGACATGAAAGTAGAGCGGTGTAGTCACCAGGTTCACACAATAAAATTTTTATTTACCCTTTTATTTAACTATAATGAAAGGAAATATTTTTTTCATGTGTTGTCTACTTCTTATTTTAATAAAATAAATATGATTAACAATACATAATATACATACAATTTAAATTTTTGCTGAAATAGTGAAATTTTATGCTGTTTATTTTTATGTCAAAAAATATCTTTAAATGATGCAAATTATTTTTTTCTGATGGGGCTGCGGATTGGTATTTTTACTTTTGGGCAGACCTAGTACATTCCCCCTGAAGCTGGTATCATTTTTTAGTGCGGCAACATATAGGCGATACGAATTGCCGTAAGTAATTTTGACGCCCTGTATCCTCCTCAGAAGGAGACACCTAAGCTCTGACGAAGCGAAATTGTACTTAGGAATTTAATTTTGCCGAGAGCAACCAAGCCAAACGTACACTCAAGGGGACATGGCCACTGCCGATTTTCTGCATCATGAAAATCCACCGATTTGATCTGGGGTCGAACCCGCAAATTTGGATGCAGAGGACCAGCGACAAACCAATTACGCCACCCAGCCGGCAAAATTAATATGTAAATTATTATTAATATGGAGAATTAATATGTAATAAAACTGTAAATCTATATTATTGACCTCTGTGTACATTATCACAAGAAATCTTTCAAAAATGTCGTATTATGTGGCACGCTGAATTCTATTGGTAGAGATTGGTTTGGCACGCCACGACTAAAAGATTGCCGACCCCTGGTCTATATCATCTGAAAAGTAATCAGCAATAGCACATACACTCTCCAGGTTGACGTTCTCTTTTCTTTAATCTTGCAAATTCATCAAAAATTTAAATTTCTTACTATATTCTACATATATATACTTAACTTCTATTTAAATCAAGGATTAGCTTATCTAACTCTACAATAAGCATGTCTCTTAAAAAATTTCTGTCCCATACGCTGCTTTTTCTGTGGATATCTGCAAATTTTGAAATAACTCGTCTCTTCTTCACATATTAAATTAATAATTATTAATTTCCGCGTGTTCGGTGGTAAGGCGGAAGAAAAAAAGTAAATTGTTCATGCTCCCGAAAATAAATTTGAGACGGTATTTCGCGTATTTTATTTTTGATTTGTATTTTTTTACTGGTTTATTATTGTATTGCTATTTTGATTGTAAGCTCCTTTTCTGTTTGTGATCTTCAACGGGGAACGGGGGCCCTGGGCTGCAAACCATTTAGCCCATACGTAGATCCGGCCTTGATTGTTTCAATATAACAACTAAGATTTTGTTTTTGTAAAAATCAAAATATCTCTTATCCTGAAGGTTATTTCAAAAATGAATAGCAAAGTAACACATAATTGAAAAATTGAAAATTTGCTTATAAACTTTTTGTGCAAACGGTTTATGTAAATTTTTGCCGATTTTTTCCCATTTTAGTAATAACAATTTCTTTTTCTCTTCTCAGTTTTAGTATATTTTTCTGAAAATGTACTAGACATTTCAAAAAAAAAAAAAAAAAATCCACGTATTTACATTTAAAAAAAAAAGTTGTCGCAAGTGGTCGGATACCTTGTTCTAAAGTAGTTGTTTCTTTAATAGATAGCAGCACGAGACTGAACGATAGAGATCCCCGCGAGAATATATTATTTCAAGAGAATTAGTACTTCATTTTTATGTGTGATAGGGCGTTAGTTTCATGCTTTTCAAAGCTAATGAGATTTATTACATTGATTAAACAGTTACATAACTACAACTGCACAAAACTCACGTTTCTGAAAGCTTCCTTCAATACTCATTTCAAATAAATTATAGTTTAAAAAACTCAAAAACACCCTTTTATGATTTATCGAACCAAATCTGGAAATGAGATCTGATATTAGTCACCAGATGCGGTATGGGATCTGAAAATGGGAAGTCGTTAATCTTGATGATCATGATCAGGACAATGGAACAAAATTATCAAATTATTTTACTGTCATAGGTCCTAGACAAGTGAGCAAAATTTCTTTTTTATCTAACCTTTTAAAATAGGTAAAAATTGGGTTAAAAAATTTTGTTACATGCAAGTGAAGTGTATAAAAAGGTGTTAAAAAAGCATGCCTTGAAAGAAGTGGAATCCAAACGCTGGAGAAAATCTAAATGGCAACAACTCAACTGTCAAATGTGAGCCAGTTCTTTAAAAAAAACCTTTAGGGAAGCACTTGACTCATAATATTATATTGGTGCCATCTTAAGTCCAGTGAACAGAAAATATTTGAATCCTCTGTGTGAAATTTCTTAATATACAATTCAAAAGAATTTTGAGTCTAAAGCAAAGAAATTTTCAATTGTGAGTTAATTTTCCGCAAAAAGATTCTTGAAAAACCGTGTTATTTATTATGATTAAAAAGTCTGCGAGCAATTTAGTTTTATAATTCTGTGGAAAATCTTTCCATCGATTATTTTTTCAGGAAAATTTCTTTTAAAATTGAAAAGGAATACGCAAAGTTATATCATATTTTTTGAATTGAGAATTTAAAGGAATAATATCCATGGAATAATTATTCTGGGATTAAACAACATTAAAAGGATTTTCAAATGTAATTGATGTCAAATAATCAACAAACACTGGCGTTCATATGCGATATAAATTTTAATTGTTATTTGGATTTAAATCTTGTAAGAGGCAGGGGGAGGGTCTGTTTTGATAGATTCAACGTTAATGAGGTGAATTATTCCAGGAGGAAATAGAAAGAACTTTTTTATCACAAACTAATTGTGCTGTTATTTTTTAAGTTTCAGTTTCCTTGGTACGTAAAAAGAACCAAAAATGACTGTGTGTGTTTCGAATCTTAGTTAAAAATGTGTATAACTTAAAATTCCTACATTGTTATGATATTCTTTCAATGTTATTTTCGAGAAAAATTTTCAACGTCCTCTCTTTGGCGTGACGAGGTAGTTCGAAGAAGATGAGAGGGGGGAGGGGGGTTGACAGAGGTTCAAAATTAAGAGGCCCATCAACAATAGTCCTCATTTTGCTTCTTTATACGGAGTTAATATAACTCTGGCTCACACTAACATTCTCCAGAAAAATTCTATTGAATTTTGCTGCTTTAAGTGAGTAGAAGAGAAGAAAAGAGTTTACGAATGAACTGCTACGATTTATATTTTGAGGTACCTGATTACGTTCGGAACCATAATCTTTTCAAAAGTGTATACATGAATATTTTTATTTTTGATATTTAGTGCCATTTTAATCAGTATATATATGTATATGTATATATATATATATACTCACACTGGTGCAAGAAATTAAAAGAATTTTCAGACTTGATCAATTATCTCTAGAAATACTAGACCGATTTTAATGAAAATTTGATATGTACATACATTGATACAATACAAAACAAAGAACATTCAACAATTACAATACACATGCATGATCGAGCGTAACACTTGTTGGAGGTGGAAGATATAACATAGCGGTTGCAACATAAACAAATGAGATGGGTTAATAGGGGTATGGCCCGCTCTCACAGCTATACAGGCCTCGCAGCGTGATGTCATACTTGAAATAAAGTTGTTTATCAGTTCTTGTGGCAAATAGTCCCACTCGTTCAGCAACGCTGTTTTCATTTCCTGGATGGTTCTCCAAGGGCGGGGGGGGGGGTGCGAGTTGTAATTGCTCTTCTCAGAGCGTCCCAGAAGTGCTCTATACGGTTGAGGTCTGAAAACCTGGCTGGCCAATCCTACTGCGAATATCCTCACTCTCTATAAATTCGTTGACCAGAAGAACTCTATGTGGCCTCACGTTATCATCCATTAAAATAAACTCGGGGCCCCATGCACCCCCGAAAATACGAACATAGGGCTCCAAGATCTCATCCCTATACCTCACACCAGTCACAACCTCTTTCAAAGACATAGAGAGGTGTACGGCCATCTAACATGATGCCTGCCCAGACCATTAAACTTCCTCCACTATAATTGTTGATTTCTCGGACAATGGAGGGTAGGTAGCGGGTCCCTGGTTCCCTCCATATGATTCTACGCGAGAATCGGTATTTAGGCTGAAACGGTACTCATTCGTGAACAGAAAGATCATCCATTGATCCATACTCCAATCTCTATGATGTATGCCCCATGCTAAATGGACTCTCTCCTGTTCGTAGAAGTGAGTGGGACGCAAACAGTAGGTCTTCTGACAAACAACCCTCTCTCATAAAGTCTTCTTGAAACACTCACCCTTCATTCACGGGTTACTGTGGCGGCATACAAATAATGAAAGGGCTGAGAAGCTGTAGCCTCTCTATAATCGACAAATAGCGATCTACTCTGGCCATCGTGGCTCTTGGACGACATTGCCTAGGCTTTCCCTCGATGGATCCAGTATCCTGGAACTGTTTCCATAATTTACACTAGACTCAGAGCGTTAAATTGAATTCTCTATAAATCTGGACTTGACATTGGCCTGCTTCTAGCCTCCCAACAATTCGCCACATTATTCCATAATCTAAACGTTAGTGGTTACTCATTTTTACTGTTACAATTTGAATTGAACCGATTGCTTCAAAATAACAGTAAGAAATTCGCCGAAATGTGCTGGCGAACGAAATACGTCTTAAATTACTCACGCTTATAAAGCCTGTTTTTCTGCTGGCTCCACCTACATATACGTGTACGATTTAGTATTTACCTTACAAGATTTGCATTTTTACCTAGAATCAGTGGTTTTTCATTCAGTTCAGTTCTTTTCACACAATTCAATAAAATATGCAAATTCTCTTAATTTCTTACACCAGTCTATATAATTATACCAGTGTGCGACCGCTATTGCCTAATCCAGCGTTTCTCAAACTGTGGGAAACCCCCTAGGAGAGTGTAATACCCTACTTGGGTGGAGAGCATATCGAAAAGTTGAAAAGGGAAAATTTAAAACAATTATCAATACACTTAAATGAAGAAAAACAAAATTAATTCTGACATAATGAAAAAAATAAAATACATATTCACACTGATATAAGATGCTTATAAAATGTATAACTCTATCTGTACGGCAAAATTATTTGATAATTTGTTCATCAATACTAAATTTTTTAAAAAAATCATTAAAATATTACCAGTGACTTCTAGGTTTGTCATTACAAAATATAATTCTTATCTTGATTATTTGTGCAGTTTATAATTAAAGTCATATTGTTGCTTTGGCATCGAAATATGCTATTATTGCATTTAATACAGAGTTGTATGAGGGGGACGCGATGAAAATTTTGTCTGAAAACTGGGTCGCAAATATTGAAAGTTTGAGAAGCACTGGCCTAGTCTCAAGATCTCTCTCTTCTGTGCTGAATATGTCTGATGCACATGCACGATAGCGCACAATGTCGTCGGATTTATGCTGACTTTAATCACCCGAAGGAGAACTCTATGATGAGGATGAAGCGACCACACCTCGTGTTTTGTTTTTTCAAACGTTGGCAAACAAGACGGTGCACATGAGGAAAAGGACGACTTTTTACCTTCATATCATTTATGTATATAAATGTGAGGTGAAGAATCACACCTCGCCTCGGTAGAAAAAGAAGATAAAATCATTGTTTACATGGAAACCCATTTAATTATTTAAAAATGTGACGAGGCACAAAACAATTAGAATAAAAAGAATAAAAAAAAGGCGGTGGCTTCCCTTTAATTCAGCTAGCGAAACATTTCTATTCGCTCAACACTAAGTTTAGCGCTTACATCTACATCCAACATGTCTGCCGGAATTACATTCACAGTTAATATGAGGGTTCCAGTTAGGAGTCGATGCTACTCCAAGTGGGGTGAAAGGATACTACATAAATATAATGGAAATATTACTATTTGCATTAATGGAAAAATTATTGTCTTCTTCTGAAAGTGCCTGACATTCCGACACACACACACATATATATACACTGGTGTCCAAAAGTTAAGCATAAATCGTAAAATGCGAAAAACATGGAGTAAATATTCGTAAAATTATTCCAAATTTCTTGCGGATATTAATTGGGTGAAGAAGAAACATTAGGTTTATGCAAAACTTTTCAGTCGACTACGTCCTGCGCGAAACACCGTCGCATGTCGGAACGCGGAGAAACCGATTCACGCCGCATAGGCAGTTCAGACAAGTTTCGTGCAACTGCTGTGCGAAGGAACGTTGTTAACCATCAAACAAAGTGAATGATGGCACAAAGACACCAATTGGACGTGTTTACGAAAGAAAGAACCGTTGGAATGCTGGAATCCTCACGATCACAAACCGAAGTGTCTCGAATTCTGAATGTGAACCAGTCTGTGATCTCAAGACTGTGGCAGAGGTTTCAAAGAACGGGAGATTTTACCCGACAACCAGTATCAGGTCGAACAAGAGTCGCAACCCCTTGCTAAGAACGATATTTGGTAATAAGTGCGCGACGTCAGAGGGGCAGTACTGCCATAGCACTGGGTTCGGAGCTCACAGTCACCACAGGAATACGAATTTCGTGACAAACTGTTTACAGGAGACTGAATCATGCTGGCCTGTATGCCAGAAGACCAGCAATTTACATTCCCCTCAAGTCTGCGCATAATCGCGCTCATTTGAACTGGAATTTGAAGCATCAACATTGGAGTGTGGGAGAGTGGGCCAATGTGATGTTCTGTGACGAGTCCCGGTTTAGTCTGAGTAGTGATTCTCGGCGGGTAACGATATGGAGAGATCGTGGAACACGTTTTGAACCAAGAAACATAACGGAAAGACATCATTTTTCATCAAGGAGAGTAATGGTATAGGCAGGCATCATAATGGACGGCCGCACAGACCTCCATTTCTTTGATTTGGTCTGTGACTGCTCAAAGATACAGAGACGAAGTTCTTGAGCCTTATGTTCACTTGTTTCGAGGTGCTGTCGGTCCTGATTTCATATTCATGGATGATAACGTGCCATGTCACCGAGCGGTGCTGATTGATGACTTCCTTGAAACGGAAAACATCCTGCGCATGTCGTGGCCTGCGAACTCCCCTGATTTAAATCCTATCGAGCATGTATGGAATATGCTCGCGAGACAAATTGCACCTTTTCGCACTCACCAAGCTCCGTTACAGAACTAAAGAGAGCTCTCCAAGAAGCTTGGAACCGTTTGAGCCCACAACTCATTCATCATCTCATAGCAAGTATGGTAAATCGCTGTGCAGCGTGCCTGGCTGTCAGAGGTGACCACACGCCTTATTAAACTGCAGCATCTGTATTTTATATAATGTTTTCTGACATTTTTTCTTTAAAGTGTGAATCCTTGCTATGCTTTCAAACTGCTACTTTGGATAATAAAATTAATTATTATCATTCTTTTGATTTGCTTCCTTATTTTATAACCATTTTACACTCACATATCCCATTTCCCGCCATTCTGATTTACATTTACTTCTTTATTCACATAATTATAAATTATGCTTAACTTTTGGACACCAGAGTATATATACTTTAAGAGTATCATTACGTTAAAAAATTATTTAAGTATAATTCTTTGACAAAAAAGGGAAGTAAAATATAACATATTTTTAAGACCTTCACCTTTTATTAGAATGCATCAATAACAATGATATTTTGTCCGTGCATCACTAAAATTTCTGTACAGACCCTGCACAATGATTTTTAGAAATGTATAATGAGAAGTGTATTTATATATATTCATATTTTAGTGCATCAAATTAGAGAAATTTTTATAAAAAATGCAAGATTTTTTTTCCAATGAAGTAATTTTAAAAATAATGCTGTTGTTTTAACAGAGCATTAACTTTTTTTCAAGGGTAAAAAAAAACTGTACATTTTTAAGCTTTATTTTGAAACCTTTCTGTTTATGTTTAATATAACAATAAGTAATATTTAAATAAAAATCCGCTTCTGTGTGTGTGCTTTTCTCTAAATCTATACATTTGTTTTAAAACTCATTACAGAGAAAAAAGTTAACACAGACAGATAAAACGATAAAAAACAGAAGAAATAAAGAACAAATTGAAAATAAAAGCATATTGAAGGAATAGATCATAAGAAAATGTACGTAAAAAAGTTATTTTCTGTAAAAAATTAAATTTTGCATCTTGAATTTTTATCGCATGTTTTTTGTCTTATTTTCAAGTTTTTTCACTAGGGCATTATGAAACTCTAAAATAAGACATGAGGATTAATTTTAAACAAAAAGTATTTCAATTCACTTAGTTCTCAAATTTCAAAAGCTAACTTATTTTTTGTGTTTTCAGTTATAATTAGTCTGTCCTAAAGTGCCAAGCATTATTCCGTACGTTAAAAGAGTACCAATGAGGCAAATCACAAGAGATCTGTCCATCACATAAATTTTCCATAAAGTCAGACCATTATCTTGTAACAATGTCTTTTTGAAAAAATTAATATTTTGCTCATTTTCTAATGATTTGCGTGGTAAACACTGTATGAGGACTCTGACTTCTCTTGCCAACTCATTTGAAGCACAACCTGAAATCATTAATACTAATAGAAGAACCAGATAAAAAATTCCAGAAAGTGTGAAAAGTGGATATGCACTTGCTGCATTTTTATAGAATGCTATTATGTAAACATCACAAAACAAGCTAGATGTGCTGATGAGAAATGTGACAAAAGCCAGGAATGAAAATTCGGAATCCGTGTCATTTAATTTCTTCATGATGCCTTCATAAGTGTTATGCAACTTTTTAAATTCATTCGATGATTCAAATCTATGCATTTGTACAAGCAAACACTTAAAAACATCTCGAATAAAGCAGCAGGTGAGACTATAATAAATAACGAAGACAGATACAGCAATAATAGCTGTGACATATAAGAGAGTGATTCAACTGCAAAAAGGAGTGAAGCAGTGACCCTAGTAGGGGCACCTGTTTCCAGGCATAATTTGTACACCATGTTTTGCATCTTCCCACGATTACTTGTCATTCCATATAATAAAATGAGCCGACAGATTAGAGTAGTTATCGGAAAAACTAAAACTCCTGTAAAAAAACGTTTCTTTTATTTACGAATACAATTTGGTGATTGCTTATATATGCAACCAATGTCCTTTGAGATCCTTAACATTGTTTGTCGCTTTCTGTAAACTGATATGTAAATTGTGGTAAACAAAAACGCTTGGAAAACACGAATTGAATCAACCTTAATGTTTTTAAGAACATCATCTGCAATACTGCGAACAAACTCCTGCAGTACATAGTACTGAAAACTAAGTATTTTAAACCATTTTCGAAATAAAATGAACTACAATTTCCTTAATATTTCTTGCTTTATGATCTTGTGAATTTTTATTCGTTTTGTGTGTGGCATATTCTGCCACATTTTATCCCAATCAAACGCAGGAGTCTAAGCAATAAAAATATTCTCTCATCACAAAATAATCAGAAGAAATGTGCTCTCTGAATTTATCTTGTCCTTCATTTCGATGATTCTTTGGTAATACACATTTTCTTATTTTTTTTACTTGTCGTAGTTCGCTGAACATTTTATTATTATTCTTCGAATCTGTCTTGCTCTTTGTAATAAACATTTTTTTTTAGTTAGAAATGCTTTTAATCATAGTTATAAAGCGATTAATTCAGTTGAATACATTTGAACTATATATTCATTGCACAGCTTCGAGAACTGTAGCCTTTGCTTTCATTGCATGCTCTCAATTATTATCTTTAGAAAATAAAATACCAAGTCGACTCAAACTACCGAGTTCAGAACCAAAGTAAATAAAATGGTAAAGTTTTTACATTTAGCTTTTAAAATAAACAAGCTCTTAGAGATAATGGGAATTCAATATTACTTAGTAAAGTTTATTCTACAGAAAACTCAAGCCATTGTTAGAATATAACAAAACCTTTAACAAGTTATTGAGAAGCTTAGAGAGAGAAATTAATTCTGTACTTTAAAAATAATATTAATGATCCATTTATATTGCTTAAAGAGTACTTTATTAAACTGTTTTCTGCTTGAAACATGTAGCTATAATTGACATTAACTTTACAATTAAAATCTCTTGTTGCGTAGTTTGTTGAGACGCATCAATATTAAGTCTTGCGTTTTTTAGATATAGTATAACTAATTACAAAGAAAACATTAGTAAAATATAATCGTTACTTCT
>BMAO01031614.1:0-54030 GCA_019973975.1 Trichonephila clavata
CTACTTCATACAGGGTTTTACCCTCCCTTAAAAATATTATAATTGCTATGATAGAAGAATTTTTGTTTTTAAAACTTAACCCGTGCGAAGAACGGGCATTTCAGCTAGTAACGTTATAAAGCGATGAAGGACATCACCGAAATAAGCCATAGCACGTTATTGTATATCAAAATCCCTGAATATTGGCATTCAATTTCCTCTAAGAATTATACAAATTACCTTTTATAAAGAGCTCTTACGTTTATAAAGTTGATTATTTTTATAACAACTGACAGTACAATGGAAAATGTTTTTAAATTATGCTTCGCACATAAAACTTTCTAGTATATTATACAATGAAATTCAATCAGAAAATGCAAAATATTTTGCTTGAAATGCTGAATAAATCCAATGTTTTCCCTTACCATACTAGGCGCACCTTCTGTTGTTACAGAAACTATTTTCTGAAAGTCAGTATCCATTTCTTTATATGCAATATCAAATTCTGTAAAAATATCAATACTGGTGCACTGTAATTTCAAAGTTATTAGTTTCATTAAAAAACACACTCTTCTTTTATTATATTTCCAAACTGATACCGAGCAAAAACTGCAAATTGTGCATAATCATTTATATTATTAATCTCATCGTAAGTAGTTGAATAGATTTCTGCATAATTTAAACGTTATGTATTTGCGCGAAAAAATATTTTTTTCCAGTTCTATTACTCGATTTTTTATTATATTGCGACTTATAGATAACTCATTTATACGCATTATAATCAAGCATTTTTCTTTAAAATCAGCAAACAATGTAGTACTACATTCTAAAAACGCTTTTTTTTTTTTACAAATCTTTCTTCTGAAAGAGGTTAACCGTTGCGAGCAATGCAATGGGCAACTTTGAGACTAGCAGATGTAGTGTTATTTTTTGGAACCAAAAAGCTTTTTTAAACACTGCTTTGAGAAAAATTATCTTTTTTTCTTTTGTAAAAAATATATTTTTCTTCCTGCATCTGTCAACATGCCGAGTTTAGAATGAACGTTTCAAAATACCTTTTTATATTATATGTACGTGAAGTCCCTTTTTCATTACAAATTATACGTACAACCATTTTATTTATTTCAATCCCACCATATTTATCAAACAATTCAGCTTGATATGGCCTGGAACTTGAACGGTTTGTTTTTAATCCCCCCCCCGACATAGTACGGACTACAATTAAAAATATTTATATTTAGAATACAATAATTTGAGTAGAAATTTTGTATTAACATACCTTATACACACATATACATACATACATACTACACATTACTTTTAAATAGGTTCGAAATGTAAGTTCAGCACTGGTACTGACTGGGGCAAACGCCTTAAATTGCGAGCCAAAAATTGCTATTATAGAGAATAAAGAGACATATGCATGGTCCCCATTGGCATCTCACAAGATAAAACAGTGAGGAGATGATACAATTGCTATGGTAGTCTATTTCTACAAACATAACTGAACCTAACCTTACTAAAGTGCATTTCATCCGAAGAAAGTGCTTTAAATATGATTATTTGCTTTTGTCGGTCGATTTTTTGTTCAACAAACCAAGTATGAGTAAAATTATACACTTTATTTGATATTTTGTAAACACTTCTGCTTTATTAAAAATACTACATATCTTCATATACATTTGTTGTCATTTTCGTAACTTTGGAACTATAAAGATCAAACTAAAGGTTATAGATAGCCTTTAAATTGATTCTGTGTCAATACAGAGCTTGAAAAAATACAAACAGAATATAAATAATCCACATAAACGCGCGTAAGCAAACATGTGGTTGCCTAGTCAGTTAAAAAGCTTGCGTGGTTCAGTGGCTGACCCACGGGTCATAGGTTCGCCATCACTGCTCTAGAGAAATAAGAGTGTACAGGAAAACAGGTGTTAGTTTTGAAAAATATCCTATTACTAATAAATATATATATATTTTTAAATTTTTCTCTAAAGCCCCAATTTTTTACTTGCGAATCTAAAATATCTATTGCCACAAATATATTTAAATGTGTAATATTATATATTTTAGTCACACATAGGTAGGATATTGTTGGAATTGAAACGCTTTTGAATTTCTTAATTTAAGTGAGTGGAATAAAAGTTTTAGCTTACCTGTTTTAAAGACAGGTAGGGGTTTTGATGATACGAAGTAATTCATAATAAACTATTGCTTTCAAAATAAATATAAATCGACAGTTTCAGCCTTTAAAGAATCACGTAAATTTCTGGTTAACATATTTAATTATGTTGCTTGGATAATATACGAAATGAAATGCAGTGAACGAAAGATTTTTCCTACTCTTCACAGACAAAGACAACCCGTGCACTCAGAAATTAAAAAACACTATAACATTCAATTTAATGTAGGTCTGAATGTAATGCAATCTTTTGTTTTTCATCCACTTCCAGAACTACCCAAATATGTGAATCTTCGTACAGTGAAATAGAAATGATTTAAATGTATACAATTAACATAAGTAAACAGTATTAAAGTTTACTTTTGTTAGTAAATCAGCGTGTTTTCTTAATTTTTTGATTAATCTGTCCAAATCCCTCCGTGTCATCTCAACGCCCCCTAATTTTCTTTGGGTCTTTTATTGCCCCCTTGAAAGCCTCCAACGCCCACAAAGGGGCGTTATCGCTCACGTTGAGAACCTATGCTCTAAAAGGAGAATCTAAATAATTAAATTTAGGTTCCCGATAAATTCTGATCGATGAAATTGGAACAGACTCTTAACTTCTGCACCAAAACAACAAACTGTTATGTTGTTTATCATTAAGCAATGATATGAAAGACTTTCCTTTCAGCCATGTGTGACTTTATTCACAGTACTTTTTTTATTCATTTTTAAAATGAACTGCTTTTCTAAAAGAACTAAAGGAATTTAAAAAAATGTCTTAGTAAAAAAGAAAGGGAAGTCACACATCGTGGTTTATACAATTAAGATACTAAATGGAAGCGAACAAGCGTTAAACAAATTAATTCTCCTTTTCGATTTTCTTATGCTCCGATCGTGAGGTAAAGATAAAAAAAGAAAATAAACGCGTTTTTTGTGGGATCTTTTCCGTGATCCAAGAAACAATGTGTTTTAATTAATAGCGTTTGTGTTTCGTCCTTTGTTCTCCGAATCGACTGAGAATTGGTCGAGAGCAATTACCAAGATTTCGAAATAAATCGAAGAGATTACGCAAGAATATTTTCTTACATACGTTCAAATAGCATTAAATGTAAATGTTCTCAAAATAAAGTGGAATACTTTGTCTTAACTTAATGTATCTTTAACTTGTAATATGACATTTTGAAATGGAATTAACTAATTTCCTTATGAGAAAACTGTTACTATTTTAAAATTACATTTATTGACGATCACAAAGGGATGAAACGAACAACAAAATGCGCTCAAGCAATACAAAGCACAAAAGCATTCTTCGCTCCCGAGATTTCGTCTATTTATTGTCATGGTCAACCGGAAGCTATTAAAATCATCTATTTCCGGTAAGGTCTTTTCTGGTTGGTCCACATACGAAGGGGATGCATCATTCTGATTTAAAAACGCTTACGTTTCAATTTTTTAAAAGATAAAATACTGGTTGGTTCCCAGTTAGGTGGGTAAAATAAAAATTAATCATCATGCCAAGTCTTGGATGTCTAAAGACCATTAAGAATTAAAATCCTTCGAGAGAGCATTTGAGGGAATTATTACAACATATATATGTTTTACTTTTACTTACATGTTACCATAAAGAATGGGGGGAGTTAAATTGTTATTCTTAATATAAAATATTTTGCTGCAATATGAAATAGTGGATGAAATCAATTTTTAAAGTGCATATTTAGAATGTAACTGAATGTTAGTGAAAAAGCACATTTTTACTGAATAGTTTTTGAATCAACGAACGATATCAAAACTTTGAAGTGTGGGATTGACTTGAATGAATTTTCTAAATTCATCAGCAGAAAATTCAAGTGCAGAGGTTCTTAACCTTATTTCCCGTCTGAGCACATCTTGCTCAGACTCAATTGTTGCTGACGCGCTCCAGTTAAGAAAATATTATGATTCTTAATATTTCTTTATTTTATTGCAATCTTAAGCATCATAAGCAATATGCTACTCTAGAAAAGGTAACAAAAAATTCAAAATATTATCCACTAATTTTCAAAGTCAGGCTTATAAAATGATATTCCCTATCGTTTAACATCTTCGAGATTGCTATCGTTAAATCGAGAAAAACTAATAATTAGTAAAATCCTCTTGCTAGGTAGATAGCCTTGATTTAAGTTGATTAAATTTCCTTTTCTCAACTCAGTTTTAGGCGGATAGTCAACGTTGAAAGTATTGTAATTATTTTTGAAATGGCGTTCAAGGTTATGTTTATTCAAAACTGATTCAGTACTATTGTGCAAATCAAACAAACGCACTTATCCTTTGACTGGATAAATCCGTAGTCTTCTTCCCAATAGCTGTTGAAATGATACATTCGTTGTATTTTGTTCGAGGATCTCATTTTAGGGTGAGAAACCTAAAATAAATAGTTTTAAAAGTTAAATTATTGAAAAAATTCTTAATGTGCAACAGATTCAACGCAAGGTTTTCCAATTATTACGTTATCCTTTTGCAAATAAATAACTTTATTACGCTAGCAGCGTATCTGGTTCTGCAGTTGAATAAGGCAAAATAACTTTTAAAAAATCATAATATTAAAAATAATTCCGGATTCTAAGAACGATAAAATATCCTACCATTCTAAAATCAAACGCTTTTATTCCACAAAAAAATACAATACTAGCTGTTGCCAAAATACACAAACAAAACTTTTACTTAATATTTACATTCGGTTACAGTGAATACGCTCAAGTATAGATGCCATGAATTAATCTAAAAAATAAACTCTCAAGACATGACACCAATAGCAATAACGACTGATAAGACAAAACAGTGTTGCCAGTACAATCTTTTTTAAGGTTTATATTTTATTTCTAAAAGTATGATGAATCTCGCGGCCACAAAAAAATTAGTTGGCTACGGTTGAAAGTGATATACAGTAGAACGTCGTTTTTCCGAACGTTTATTATCCGGAGCGTCAAATATCCGAACCAAAGTCTGGATACGTTTTCCGACAGTTCAATGCTCAACATTTGTTTCCTGTGAGGCCAAAAGTGAAAGGAAAACTCAAGGTGAGGGATATTTGGGGAATTTCAGCTGTGTGATTTGGTAAACATCTTCGCGGACATTAGGTCAGTTTATTTCCAAGTGAATGGGTGTATACGTGCTCTTTTGTTGAGTTTTGTTGATGTAAAAACCTGGATGGCATGCGATGCAGAAGATTTCAAATGCTAAATGATGACGAGATTGTGACCCGTGCAAGAAGAATCCGACCCTTTCGACGATGAAGCGAATGAAGACGAGGACAACAACAACGAAAGTAGCAAATGCTGACGCTTTTCTGCGTTAGAGAGATAGCTCTGTACGAACAACAATCAGAGTGCTGTCCTACTCAACTACTGCTGCTGAAAAGAATCAGAGACCTTGCATTGAAAAAACGAAGGTGTACGATGGTACAACGAAAAAAGTGATTATTTTCCCCAATCAAGGTAAAATAGCAACATTTTGCACCTATTTTGCTTTTTCTTGAAGCACGTTTCCAAAAGGGGGTGATTTTCAGTATTTGTATAGTGTCCAGTATCATGTACTGCATTGATCGCATTCGGTTATCCGAACGGTGTCCGGTCCCAATTGATTCGGATAAACGACGTCCTACTGTAGTGTATAGCGGACAGTCGCGGGTGCACAAAAATAGCTTCGCGAGCGCGAAGCTGTTTTTGCCACAGGGTTAAGAACTCCTATTCAAGTGTATAACCAAAATCGAGATGACAGCATTTTTATTTTGATCTTTTTTTTTTCAAACTGAGAAAAAAATATAGTTTTTTTTAAAGAATCTTTTTTTTCACAATACGTCTGGTGTCCTTCTTGAAATTTTGACATTAGGTCCGGCATGATTCTTTACCTTTTTGAGGTTTTTACCTGGCATTAATTTCATCATCACTTTCACGGGTCTCATAATTTCGAACTATGATCAAATTAGAACCAGCTCTGAATAAACGTCTCATTTGCCAGGTTATCTCCTTTTCCTATGTAGTCAGGAGCTTAGTTCGTTTAATGCTAAAGTAATCTACAAAATCATTTCCTGAATCAACCAAAACCGCATGCAGTGCTTCGTGGAAACATGAATTAGAGTCGGCGGTTATGAAGTTCAGCGGATTAATTTTGAAATTTATAGTAATTTACCTCTGACATGGGGAAATGCATAATTTTTTAACTATCCAAGTGCGCGCTCGCTAGAAAGCATTGCTTGTCACTATAGAAGCTGGCAAAAATAAATACCTTTGCAATTTGTAATAGATTATTTACTTGATTGATCCACATGCAGAGAAACCTCTCAAAAATAAAGATCCATGTATGTTAAACAAATTCTATATGCATTAATGTTAGGTTTCCTTATCTTGCCTATTCCAGCGTGTAACGTGTCCTTATTCTTTCAAACAACATTTTTATGTTTTAGGTACTCCTCCTGCGCTCCTATTTTATACAAAAAAAAATCCGAAATGTACATATGTAATGCTCTTTTAAATTTTATATTTAGTTTTTTTTAAGAATGGAGCTGTAGATTGGTAAATAACTATTCCAAACTTAGTATATTCCCCGAGAGCTGGTATCACGTTTTAGTGTGGCACCATATAGGTGGATACCAATTCCCACAATCTAATTTTGAGGCTCAGTTTCCTCTCCAGAGGGAGGCACCTGAGCTCTGACGATGCTAAATTGAACGAGGAATTTACTTTACCCTCTAAATATTGTGCTTAATATTTTAATATGAGAGACGTAATCGATGGATTGTTTATTGAATGTCGTGCTTCGAAGCTAACGAGAGAGCCACTTCATTTCGACACTTGAGCCGATATTCACTCTCCATTCCTCACTTTAGTCCGCTAGGGAAGAATGTCATCCACGTCACTTGGTTGAGATTCAAACTGCCGACGCCCGTCGCCAAAAGCCCTAATGCAGAAAAATCAAAATAAATGAAGATAATAATCTTAAATCATTTTCTTTCGGTTTGAGCATACTCAGGGGTGGTGAGGAAATATTTCAAAATCTTATGTTGTTGCCAGTAATTGTGACCACAGTAGCCTAGTGGTCGTGATCTCGAACTCATGAATGGCGTTGTTGACGTCGCTGGTTCGAGACCTGATGCCACTCAAGACCCATCGTGTAGAAAAGCTGATACACATTAAATCGGTTGAGACTCAAAGTTTTCACGTTCGAGGGGTGCGGAAGTTTTGAAATGTGAAGTCTTCCACGCCACTTGACTGTGGCTCAAAATTACGAAGTCCTTCAGAAATAGCCTTCGCGTTACTTGAGAGTGCCATGTCAATAAACACTCACTCACGTTACCAGAAATTGGCATTTCCTTTTTATTTCAATTTCATTTCCTTAACTATGCTTCCTATTATGGGCGAAATTCAAATATGACATTAAATTTGTAAATTTTAGTGCTAAGTTTTTCAATTGAAGTAAGGGATTTTTTTCTTTTATTATATTTAAGAACATAAAATTTTACCCATAATTATGGTTTTTTTTAAAAAATATTTCCGAATGTTAGGATGAATTTATTGAACATTGATTTTAACAAAACCATTCCTTTGTTGAAATGAAGCTACGCAAAGGGGTTTAAGATTTCATTCATTATTCCCGTTTGGTATAAATGTTGATTGTGATGGAATTTTATTAAAATAGTAATACCTGAAACGATTTCTTACATTTTGATTAACAATTTCTGGAATCTCTTATTTATTCGTTTTTTAATTCTACTAAGCGTTATTCCGCCTGAGCCTCATTTCGGGAATGGGTGAAAATTCGATGTCTGGCGTGAGCCCAATGCTTTCGTCCAGAAATTTTTGGCTCAGGTGCATCTTTTTCCGTTTCTTAATCCTTCTTGGTTGGAGAATTCTTGCCCTCAGAAACCTCGGATGTTTACGGAAGCCGGATAAAACAGTTCAGTGAAATTCCTATTGCATTATATTTCCTGTCATTGAAATTGTCATTTTTTTTTTCTTTAAAGCAAATATAGAAATTTTTTAGCTGTGAAAATCTAATAATTATGTTTCATGTATGGTTTCTTTTGTGTTTTAAGAAATTAATATTTGTTTGGTGAGTTGGAAATTTCGGATTTTTAAGTGGTTATATAAAATTGTATATATCTTTTTTTTTATAAGCTGCTTATTGAATCAAATTTGGTGCAATCTCAAATTTATATAAACTTATATAAGAATAATAACTTTAAAATTATTACAAAAGAATTTTTGATAATTCGCAGTCATTGTTATTCAAAAAAGTGTTATAAATAAACATGTTTTTCTGTTGAAGAAAGGAAGTAAGTTTAAAAATAAAGACACAAGGTAGAAGAAATTCATGGAGTAATCCGGCATCCCGGTGACACGTCACTTGTTATTACCAAAATGAGATTTACATTTGTGTCGCACTATAAAGCTGCACACGAGAGCTATTGGCGACGGACCTCGTAATTTTGAACCATGGTCGAGGGACGTGGAACCACCTCTCCGAACTCCCATGCCATACCAACGGGAGGAAGTTTGAGTCTCGACAGATTTAACGTTCATCGGCGCCCTCTGCACAGTGATTCTTCAGCAGTTCTAGGCTCGAACTTATGACACGCCAGCCATGAGTCCGCAAGGCTACCTCGGTCCTATTGCTTTAAAACACCTTTCCCAACGAGATCTTGATGCAAGATGCCTGTCTTAAAGAAATTAGATCTATAGAATCAATAAACTCCGATGTGGAATTTTCCATACTGTTTTCATTCTTTTTCATACTGTTTATCTCGTAAAACCTGTTCTAACAAAATGAAAGTCATTCGGTAAAAAGTTTGGGTACTGCAGAATTTTATATTTTAATTCGTTTGATTGTGCAGTTGTTTTTTGTACGACATATGTGACCGAGCGTGGTCGTGGAGAAGTATTGGGCCATGACGATTTAGGATCTGTATCTCAGAAATGGAAAAATAGGTATTTTTAAGGAACATTTACAAACATTTTATTGAATAAAAATCTCCAATTTTTTATGTTTAACATCTTTACTCTCGGTTGCTGGATATTTGTTGGAGTGATTTTGTGAAAAGGGACGGAAATGCGTAACAGGAAGTCGGAGGAATCGCGCGCTGTTTGATTTGACCAATTCATCACCTTGGGGTGTCTCTTCGCTAGCCTCGTCTAGGGCTCCAACTGTAGTAGCAATTAAGACGTCCGCCTACCGTACACACCAGCAAGTCTTATTAGACTTCATCCAGAATAAACTTGTGATTCTTACGCTCAATTGCCAAAGTCTCAGGGCTCGTTGTGTGTGAAATCTGAGGATATATTTATATATGTGTAAGCTATATATTAATAATTATATTTCCTGGTAAGCGTCTGACAAAGCTCATCATTCCTTAAAAAAAAATAGGAGTAAGTAATATGGAAATATTTGAATAAATATTTAAGTGCTTATCATTTTCATACTTTGAGGTTAATTCCTGTCACTGTCAATATAATTTTAATTGTGATTAAAAAAGATTTCTCGATTAAAAAAAACTAATGAAGTAAACGGGTATTTTTGATTTTCTCTAATATTTCTAATTTTTAAGCATGCGCTTGACGGTGTCTCTTTGCTACCCTCGTCAGGGGGTCCAACTGTAGTAGCAATTAAGACGCCCGCCTACCGCATATACCAGCAAATCTTGTCATTTTGGTGGTCGCATACATTTCTCCTAATCAAACAGTTAAAAAAATTAAAGATTTCCTGCATTTTGTACTTTTACCGTATACCGAAGGTGGCTCTGCTTTTTTTAAAAAAAAAAACTATCACTCGCTTCCCGTGATTTTGAGTGGTGATTTTAACGTTAACTTCAGTTTGCCAGAAGCTGAGCCACTCATAGCTTTTCTGAAAGATGAACTCAAGCTCAAAATGAACACTAATAGAAATGTTTCGACAACTAACAAAGGTACTGTTATTGACGCCGTTTTTCAACGATTTTTAAACACTTTGAAATCACAAGTATGTGTGTCATACTTTAGTTTTCCTAAATCTATTGTCTCCGCTCTTCCCCAAATTGAACAATAATAAATATTTTTGATAAAAAACTGCATTACTCCTCGTGTTAATGAAATAAAATTTTCATTAAATATATAATAATTCGATAAAAAATTATTTCCAGTCATAACCGATTCATTTCTTTTAGGATTAAAGTCACTATTGCGTATTTATCATAACAAGTCAGATGTTATACATCATATGCGACTACTGTAAGACTCGTTTTACTGATTATTCTTTGAACCATAATACATATTATAATCAGAGATTTTATGGATAGGATGTCTAGTTATTTTTTTTTTAAATATTTTTTGCACAAATTTGTGTTTTTTTTTCAAAAAAAAGTGAAATTTCATGATGTTTAATGCTATAAATTAAATCAGGATATTTTTTTGGAAAAATCCCTCGATTAAAGTATGTATTAGAGTATAATTATTAATTATGCCAAGTTATAAGCTGTTAAATACAGTAGTCTAGGAAAAAATCTCCTTATATGGTAAAAATGTTAGTTTTGAGAAAAATGGATTTTAGTAATGGATTTAGTAGACTTTGATTGGTGCTAAAACATTTTCGAAAAATTATTAAAAATACCTCTACTGCACGTAGAATGAAAATTTTTGCTCCATTAGAAGCGTAGAAATTCGTGTTTTATTAAAATGGGAAAAGTGTAAAATGTGTTTGGGGGCCGAAATTCATGAACCGACCCCCTTAAGCCAAAGCTTCACTTTTTGATCGTTAACAGGATTTTCCCACAATGCATGGTTTATATTGCAAGCAGCCTTTGTATCATTATTATCGAGTTTATACTCATACAAAAATTACACGAATACTGATTAATTTAATATCCTTACAAAATTTAAAACAAATAACAAAAAAGAAATTTTTTGAGAAAAATCTTTGCTGAAATGTGTTACGAATTATGGGATACGATGATTCTAATCCGCTATCATTTACATAGTGAGAAATAAGGACCATTAAATAAAGGTTTGAAAAATTTTAAACATTAATTTTTTTATTAACATTAATGCAAACAGTTAAACTCGCAAACCTAAACATATTAATTCAACATTCAATCGTTCTAACATCTTAAGAAACAGTCATAATAATAATCCCTCAATCTCTCGAATAAGCAGATCACATACATTTATATATCCAGGGTAGAACTGATGTGATAGGAGAAAATAACTTTGTACAAAGCTTTATGTAGATTAGATGCGACACGTTCGATAGTGGTATGTTTAAATGTTATCATGATCTACGTATACTTCAAATAGCGGAAATTCCAGGTGAGATAGAAAATTGAGTTAAAAACAAGTTGAAAGTTTATTTTCAACAAAATATGACTGACAATGGATATTACGGTAGCAAACAAGGTTATTTCAAAATCTAAATCCTAACGGAAAAAGTGAGACAAGGGTTCACATGTAAAGAAATTCCGACATTTCATATGCTCAACCTATTATTATGCATATATTCTTTTTATACAGAAGGATAATATAGTTATTTTTCAAGGAATGGCTTTCAATTTTAGTATCAGTGGATGTAAAACCCAGTTCTGCGCAATTATTCTTTCTCGAAAGAAAGAAATCCATCAGAAATAAATTTAAACTCCTCTTAGAAAGACAAACGCATCAAAATATTGTAGTTTTTAAAGTAAATTTCAAAATAGAATTGATAGGATGATATTAAGCTCTTATACAGAATCAATAAGACCAACATAAAAATTAAACAATACTAAAGGATTTTTACCTTTATATATTTTTAATGTAACTTATCTTTTAAAGAAGCATACATTTAAAAAGTCTACAATAATGGTTTAATTGTGCTAAATTTTTGAAAAAAGCATATTGTACATGCTAAGAAATACATAAGATTAATGTTGTGGGAGTGAATAAAATATTCTGCTTTTTGTTACCTGACGAGAAATAAAGAACTCGCTTGACGAGGAATTAAAAATTGTCGAAACGAGTCTTTTATAAAAATAAAAAAAACCATTGGGGGAAATGGCTCACTCCCCGGAATTATTAAATTTACAGATTTGAAATTTGGTATGCATGTTTCTTTTGCTGAGTAAAGATCCGTTAAGAACGAATTTTGTAAAATTTGACAAACAAGGAGCTTTTCTTGAGCCTTTTAGACGTAAAAAAGTTCTAGTCTTTTGATATAATAGCTCAAAAACGGAGCTATTATACCTATTGACAGGAAAATTGGTGAGCATGTTCTTTTATTGAGCGGAGATCAGCAAATAAAACGGGTTCTCCGGAAGTCAACTCTAAAAAAAGCTGCATAGGGATACGGTGGGGCTTAACAATTTTTAGAATTATTAGATGTAAAGATTTGCAATTCTTCAGGCATCTTTCTTTCGATGAGAAGAGATCCGCTAGGAACTGATTTTGCAACGATCGACTCCAGGGGGAGGGATTAACGGGGGAGTAAAAGATAAATATATTTGCGTTTTAGAAGTTACCTATGCTTTTTACATAAACAATGATGAAATGATTTTCGATACAATCAAAAGCATAATGCTATGACATAGCTATCAATAACAATCCATAGTTTTCTTACAACGAATTGCCAACGAACTGTGTGGATAACAACTTGTGAATTATGTAGAAAAATGTTTCGTTTAATGTAAGAAAACATGAAAAAAAATTGCAGACATTTTTAATAATGGCTTTGATTCGCCTTGAAGAACTACCAGGTTTTTTAATCTGTGGTATTAAAATATGATAATTTTCCCGTGTATTTTATAGGAATTTTTCAGTCCGGACGGCATAGTGGTTAGAGACGCTGACTATGCCGTAGGGCTTGGGTTCGAATACATGGATGTTTGCAAACATATAGAACCTTTGTAGCATGAGAGTTATCTAAATAGCCGAAGAGCCACAAGTTCTCTTGTGAGATTGGTGGAAAGGAAAGAGAGGTGGGAAGTCCCTGACCACTTCCAAGGTATTCGCTCTCAAAATTGGAGAGGAATCGACCCAGATTCTACTGCCACCTACTTGGTGCTCAAAGTTTCGGCTATCGACAGATGTAAAACCAGATAATTTCATGAGCTTCAATCTGATCTCTTGGCATTCGTAACAAGGGCGGTCTTTTAAAAAGTTCAGTATTGAAAGAAGATGAATATCTTCACTGGAAAATCGTTTTCTTTCGATCCATGCAACATGTTATACAATACTTTGATACAAAAATGAAAGAGTAGCAAATTTTTCACATACTATGATTTTACTGATACAAAAAATAAACATCACTCAATGTTATTTCAATGTACATTGTGCCTAAGAATCTTGGAAGATGATAAAAAAGAGAAGAAAAACCTGGGGAGAGAGAAAAACACTAACTTTTGATCATACAAAAATGGGGGTGTCAGGGAGGCATGCATTCTCAACATTAATATGAAACTCCCAATGCGGGACCACGAGTCAGAACATAAAAATGATTAAAAAAAACACACACACACAAAAAACATGTTTCCACATTGCACGGAATAAAAGTTTCGGAATACCTTAAAATAAAAACCCACATATCTTATATATATATAACACACAGATGTCATTTCGCTCGCAATAAAAGCAAAACTGTCTTTTCTCCGGGATAATAGCAGAAATGCGTGGAAGAAAAAAAGAAAAAGGTGAAAAAGGCAGGAAGAAGCGGTCTAAAAAATGCATGGGAAAAATAACAAACAGCGTAAAAATCAAACAAAAGACGAGATCGGCCGTATTTTATTCGAAATTTGTTTACTCGAGATAAAGATGCGCTGCAGTCGACGACGGAAATTTGCATTGCAGCTGAAAGTAACGTTCGGTATTTTCTGTTTTGATTTGTAAAAGAAGGTTTGCTTTTTTATTTTTTGGAGATTTGTTCTCTTTTGGAGTAAAGTAAACGAACTTGAAAGGTTAGGAATACAAAAAAGACGAACAATTCGCTCTTTTGTCTATTTTTTGTTGTGTTTTTCCCCTCCCTTTTCTCCTTTTGATTTGTTTAGATCTCTTGCTTTCATTTGCTTCCGACATCGTACGCTTATCGGAAGCATTAATTCGAAGCCATAAAGTTTGCTTGGCGAGACAATTTTAAGCAATATGAACCGTATTAAATTTTATTTGAAGAATGAACATATTCGCTAAAATTGAAAAAAATTAATATTATGTTTCATATAGTATCACATTTAGAAGCTAAACTAATCTGACAAAATTAACAAGCATATTTTTGTAAGCTATTTCCTTACAACTATGTAATAAAGAGATAAATATTGGGTTGTTCGGGAAGTAATTTCGTTTTTTTTTTTCGACAAAGAATTTAATTGTATTTTTTCACACCCAACTTCACACTTAGGCCCCATATTCGTTAAGACATAAGCCACACATTATGCTTTGAGAGCTGAGAAAGCAAGGCTTGTTTGTGAAAAAATTCACTTGATTCTTCGTCGTACTTTTTGGCTGGTGCCCTTTCAAATATGGAGAGTGAAAAGCAGCATTTTAGTCATATTTTACTATCGAAAATGTAAAAATGCTATTCAAGCAAGGAAAAATTAGCCAATGTGTATGGAGCAGATGTATTGACAGTATCCCAGTGCCAAAATTGATTTGAAAAATTATATATCCTATTCAACGCTCAAATTATTTTTATAAAAATTAATATTAACTTTCTTGTGTGTGGTTTGACTGAAGAAATTATGGTGTTTCAGTGTTCTTAGAAATTGTTCTTTTTATTTACAGATAGATGTAATAAGAGAAATAATGTAGGAATTTAAATAAACAGAAGAATCCCACGATGTCAAAAATTTTACATATATCTTAGCTTTACCAAAAAAAAGTTTTTTTAAACTAAACTCACGTTAGAAAATCCTGTAGACTGCAGTATACCGATAAATGTAAAAATCCAGTGTAAAATTGAAATAATTTAGAGCATGTTTGTTTTTTAGTTATGGTTTTTTACTTTTGCTACGGAATAAATTCATGTGACGTCATCGTCCCGTGATGTGAATGCAATCACGTTTCTTCAGCCATTCAGTTCATACGTTTCAGTGTTGCCAACTTTTACTATTTACAGGAGAATTGTCTTTTAAAAAATATATCTTCCATCAGTAATAAACCCTATTGGTAAACAAAATGCTCTTGATTTAAAAGTGCACGTTTAATATAAGATTTTTTTAAATTTTAAACTAGAGTGAGCCCTGCATACCTAGCGGTGGATCTTGGTTTCTATTTTGAATTTCATACAAAGCTCTATATTTTTCTGCATACGTTTTTTATTCACAATTAGCTGCAAAATTTGCAGTACATGGTCACATTTAACTAGTTTTGTACGTTTATGCAAAGACATACCAACATCAGAAATGCAAATTTGTCCTAAAAGTGGGGTTATATATATATAAATAAATTTATTACAGCATCACGAAAAACTTTTTTATACAGAGAGAGAAAACATTTTGGAAAAAATCTTAATATTTGGACCTCTTTATCCAACTATCAAATTTGAAATATTATCTATATTTTACAAGTCTTAAGTCAGTTTTGAAATCAATGAAGAACACGTGATTTCATTTATCAAGTGACCGTCATAAATTTAGTCCATTCTTTTTTTTTTAATTTTTAAAGTTCTTTTTAGCTGAAGTAATAAAAGTTTGTATTTGATTAATCGATTGTGTTGTTGAATCGCTATCAAAATAGATAACAAAATTTTATAAATATATAACGAATTTGCCGTTAAAAAAATTAGCCGTTTTCTACAATTTATGATTTTTGTTATTTCTGCGCTGGTTTCGCCATACAATATATATTAAATGCTAATCATTTCTATTGCATTTACGCAATTCCGATTGACACTTTAGAAATGCTTTGAGAGTAGCCTTTTAAAAAGAGGTAACAACCTCTATTTCTGTTTTAAATTTAATCACTTAAAGTACGAACACATTTACTCACATAATTAAAATCGTAATATTTAAAATCCATCGATGAATCCAAAAATGGAAAAAATGTAATTTCCATGGAGAAGTCATTAAAAAAAAAAAAAAAAAAAAAAAAAAAACGGTTTGTGAGCTCACATGATCACATATGCAATTCAGGAAATTAGCTAAAATGGAAGTATTACTACTAACTTCCAATCAAGTTTTGTGTCACTTCTTATGTAAAAATATCATTTGAAATGACTTAAAACGGAGATTGAATGGAACTGTAAAATTATTGGAAACTTTTAATTGGGACGAATTTTTTAGACATGCTCAGTATGGATATAAGCAACTTATTGAAAAAGAATTATTGGTATAATATGCCGTAATGTGGGTCAAGTTTCGCGAACACGGTAACAAAAGTTGTACATATCAGTCTTATACTCCCCACCCAGTATGGAGGTTATGACACTTTACTTATAATCGAGAGGGTTCGGGTTCGGGTTCGAATCCCGAATAAGGCAGGGATGTATCTTCGGGAAAAGAAGTAGGACTTTCGTCTGAATTGAATTCCGGTCTGGAATGGAAAGCAGTGCACCCCTTCTGTTCTATGCTAAGATCATCGTTTGTAATAAATGCCTATATTCTTCTGTTTGTACTGTATGTTTCTGTTCATCTATTTCGGGTCTTTCATATGTATCTCAGGATGAAACATACAACAACTGAAAATATTTTAATTTTGAAATATAATGAAGTTTCATTTTGATTAAATTCAGAGTAAAACTTACATAAGAGAAAAGTTCAGAAAATATGAGAAAAGGTGACATAAGTTTTGAGGAAGGGGGGGGGGTCGGATAAATGTTTTTACGTAAATGAATAATTAAGCATGTGAAAACTTATAGTTGTCATTTTACATTCCATACTGAAATTTGGAAAATTTTATTTTTCAAGTATTGACGTGGAACGTTTTGAATTAACAGCATTAGTATAAATTATAGTTTAAAAAAACTAAAAAACACCCTTTTATAGTTAATCGAACTAAATTGTCACTTAATCTTTTTGTCACCAAATCTGGAATTAGTCGCCAAATCTGGGAATAGGATCTGAAATTATTCGCCTGATGCGGGAGGGGATCCTAAAGTGGGAAATCATTAATCCTGATTATCCTGATCAGGACAATGGAACAAAGTTATTAAATTATTGTATTGTCGTCGGTCATGGACACGTGAGCAAAATTTCGAAGTAATGTGTCCTTTTAAAGTGGGTAAAAATGGAGTTCAAAGATTCCATTACATACAAATGAAGCTTATAAAAGGGTGTTAAAAATATAATCCTTTTCCTACAGAACAAATTTGGTTTGGTTTTAATTTACGTTGCCCTTATCAGCAACACAAGGGCTTTTGGTGATGCACTTCGTAATTTTGAACCATGGTCAAGTGACGAGAACGACACCTGAGCATGCCTTTCCCTCTCCAAATTTCCCCACCAACCCAATGAAAGAACTTAGAGCCTCGACAGATTTAACGTGCATCATCCTCTCTACGCGAAGAGAAACTAAGGCTCTATAGAGACACTTGGACTCAAATGTGCGACTAGACAACGTTAGCCACGTGTTGGTGACCACTTGGCTATCGCATTCCCTCTAGATATCCAAACGTAGTTTGAAACGAGCCTAAATCCCTTCTACCCTGTGACCCAGCTAAAGGTGTGGAAGGAATTAAGGGATCATTCGGCATGATAAATTCCGGTTATTTTATTTTTCACCATAATCGACTGAAACACAAATAACTTTAAATAGGATAGTTCAGTCAAGCAACAGAGAGAAGAGACGAGATTCGCGTTTGGGGAGAATATGTTCATTAATGCGGCTCTTCTCCTTAATATTACTTTACACAGAGCTTTCGTATTTAATGTCCGTCTAATACTTTAACACTTTAAACATCCACGTAATATGAAGTTGACAGTACCTGAACTTAGGCAGTCTTCTGGTCAATCCACCTTATCTTTAACCCTTGTTGAGGCAAACATTATTCAACTCGTTGCCAACTAATGGCCGCTCACGCTAAGTGAGTTAATAAACAAACAGAAATTTAATAAAATTATGGAACAGTATAATTTGTAAAATAATTAATTTCTTAAATGAATTTTATAACTTTATATTTGTGCATTTGTAATATTAGGAATTTGTATTTTATGTAAACTAATATTTATATTTATACTTTGTATTTATATTGTAAATCTGGAATCAATTTCTTTGTAACATTCTTCAGTTTACCGGATTGGCAACAGTCTGTATTTTGGCATCAGACTAGTTTCAATGTTTTGATGTGAGCGCAGCTAAGCCTAGTAGAATAAAAATTATTCTTCGATTCGTTATAACAAATTTCTATACTTTAACGTTATAGAACGAAACATTCCATAACAATCTTATACAAGGACTTTTTAAACCAAATCTGGTAATCTTCTTCTTGTAAATATCTTGTCACCTCTTGTTAGCTTAACTTCTGACTTCCTAGCTTTCCACTAACTATTCTCTTCAATCCACTCACACAATTCACTAACTCTTAAACTCTCGAAGTAGGAATATATATAATAAACTTAATTTGCATATCACGTTTCCTTCTTTAAGAGAAGATTGTTCAAAATCGCTATGAAATCCCTGGAATTCGGCAAATTCATTCAAATAGAAATATAACGTCAAATTTACATGAAAACAAACGTAACAGAAATACATGTCTCGTAATATTTTCGAAAAGTACTCGAAAACATTTTCTCTGTGCAATATCATCAATGATAAGGGTTTAATATCACAATAGCTACACCTCAACATGGCGTATATCATCATCTTACACCATTCCATTGATTTAGCCTCGATTAATAAACCGTTTTCGTGAGAAGGCTATTAATGTTAAATATGCACCATTATGAACGAGGTTATTAGGATAATTGACTCTTTATCTTGATACATACCAAGCTATTATCAGAATCCGGAATAAATTATCATGCCAAACTGTTTCCAGTTGTTTAGTGGTTGAGCAGGGCAATTATGGCTCGTGGATCATCAGTTGAAACAGAGTTCTTTTATTTCTAGAAGTATCCAGGTCGTATGGCTACTGTAAAAAGGTTCTAATTTTTACATCGTACATATTCTTTGTAGTGAAATGCTGTAGGAAACAGAAAATTCAGAAATATTCCTATTAACTTTTTGGAATTTGTAATATAAAAGTAGAGGGTTGAATTTTGTTGCTTATTCCTTATATTTATTGCAAAGATATTGACTCCTTTTCTGGAGTAACGTTATTTGTATACAGTCTGTGACGATATAAAACTTTGGACTAATATGTTTAATTCCAGCAAAATTCAATTTTCTCTTCTTCCTCCGCACCTTTTAAATATTTTTTCAATCTGTAAATAAAAGTTTGGTCAATGGAAGATAGAAATTTACCAGTATAATAGGGGTTTTTTTTAAAAAAACTATCTATATATCACAAAATTGCATTGCTTGATTAAACTGAAAGTATACTTGAAGCCAGATGCATTTCAGAGAGTACTAGAAATATTTTCATAAGTAGTCTATCGAATTTTATATAGAATCATTTGTGCTAAATAATGCTTGTGTGTAAAAATCTTAGGTCTTGAGATGAAAAAACTTTGTGTTTCAGGGACCGCGTGCGTTGCAAGATCTTGGGTGATTTAGAATTGTCTCATTTTATTAAGTAGTACCTTCTAACGCATGCTTCAAACTCTCCACACTGAGAGACCGCAGTAACCTTGTTGTTCTGGTTATGGACAAGTGGCTGGTGTGTCATAGGTACGAACCCCAGTGCCACTGAAAAACCCACCGTGTAGAGGAGCTGATGCATTTTAAATACGTCTTGGCTCAAAGCCACGTGGCCCTCTTCGATGGTATGGAAGTTCAGAGAGGGGGTGCTAGCTCAGGTGTCGTCTTGATCACTTGACCCTGGTTCAAAATGACCAGGTCCGTCGCCAATAGCCCTCATGTTGCCTTGCTGTGCGACATTAATAAATACTTACTCACTCCACAATGCTAGATACAGTAAAAGTAGCACAGTGAAGTCGATACTGCCATTTCGTTCATTGCTGTGTGTTATTTTGTATTTTATTTTCAAGATCTTCAACGAAAGATCTCGTGAATTAAAGTATTATTGTTCTCTCTCTCTCTCTCTCTCTGTGTGTGTGTGTGTGTGTGTGTGCGTGCGTGCTATACATTACTACCTTTGAAAATATACATGCCCTTAATACTATTTCTTCCTACCACAAAAAATCAATATTAATACCACTATACTAAAGATAACCTTATCACAAACAAGATATCAATCATTGGCATGGTCAAGTAATTTTAGCGCGTTTTTCACATGTTGCATTTTACAATAATGCAACTAATGAACTTTTTACTAACAGAAAGTAATACTGTACTAAAAAAAATTTAAATGATTAAATTTAAATATGATTCGGCTCATCTAGGGCACAAATGCAACCCAATGCCGAAAACCCGAGGTCAAAGGGTTGCTTATTGGCTGAGAAAAAGGTACGACAAAATATGGAACGAAGACGAAATTTGCGTCCTAATAGCGCTTTTGTTCCACTGCGTGAAAAACGCGCTAAAAAACATGGATTTTTAACATTGTAGATCGAAAAAAGAGGAAGGCGTCGCCAATTGGCCTCAAGTGTCTTCTACTGCTTTCTTTTTGAGATTTTGTTTTATACTGTTGCATGTTTTATTTGGAAGGCAGAACTTGAATGAGAGACATTACTAACATAAGCATTGGTGGGATATTGAGCATTGCTTATTTCAAAGCAGCTACGGTCCGCAATGGATTTTAGAAATGGGATATCGAGCCCTATAGGATTAAATTGTACTTCACGAGCAGCATTTAGCTGCAGTGAAAACCACACATCACTTGTAACGGACAAACTGAAAGCAAAGAATAGTGTTTTACATTTAATTAGACCTATTTAAACCTTTTATTCAAAAAATATATGATACTAATAAATTTTTTAAGGATTTCTAAAGGTAAAAATATATTCAACGTCAATCATATATCTTGCTTGACCACTCATTATTTGGTCTCAACTAGCCTCCATCTCTTAATGAGTGAATAACATGTGAGAAGATAAAAATTAAGTGTAAAAAAAACTTTATTTATGTAAGAGAAATTGTAGAAAAGTGTTGTGTGGAAAACAACTAGGAATATACAATTAAATATCCGTATTCGTAAGCTCCAATTTCAAGTTCTTTTGATTTCAAACGTTATAACATTCCGAAAATATAGTTCCCTTCAACAATTTAATATGGGGAAAAAATTCCATTTAAATTTAGACAAGAAAAATTACTTTTGAAAACTGCTAACATAGTTCAGAGACTATACCTTCTCCTAAAGTTAGATAAATTTTTTAATGTAACTCTAAAAAGCAATATTTGTAGCTAATTTATCCCCCTGCGAGCTTTTTTCTAAAAAGAAAGGCTCAAAAATATGAAAGGAGTATTTTAAAGACGCGAAGGGGGGAATCAAAATAAATTTTGACTGATTGATAGTTTTTCTTTCAGATTTTATGCGTTTTATTATGTAATTATCTCATTTCTTTAAATTGAACTTTTTTTTTAAATATCAGATTAAGAAATCTTAGAAATATTCACCGTGTACGCATATTACTCTCTCTAAACCTTTTAATGATTTGCTACAATTTAAACTCTGTAGAAACAATTGGGGTTCGGAGAAATATCGACCGCTTAAATTATAAAGTTACAAAGAAACGAATTACTAATGTTTTCGCTCGGAGACAATTTCTGAAAAAGATTCCTCTGCTTACGAAACTCGGGATTCCGATTGATAATCGATAAACCAACACGGTTTTAATCGATTCGGTGACTCCGTTAAAATAGAACTGATTCTTTCGATCGTTTACAGTGGCTCATTTTTTCTCTCTTTATTTGATTGTTGTAAATTGATTTTTTAAAAAAAGCTAGATTCTCCAAACTCTTTCCCACTAGATTTTATTTCTCATTCTTTTTTTTATAAAAAAATGACCTGAAAAAAGTGGATAAGAGGGGGGGGGGAGTGCTCTTTGTTGGCAAATAACGGCTCTACCTCTCCTAAAATATCGATTGAGTGAATGTATCGATGAAGAAGAAATCAATGGGAAAGCGAGCTTTATTAGTTCCCATTGTAAATAAAAAGTTTAGGAGGTTTTGCAAAGGATTTTCATACTTCAATGGTAATTCAATCTCGTTTTAATCAAGAGATTTTCCTATCGTAAGAGAGGGGCGCATATTCATAGGGTGTTACAGAAAGGAATCGATGCTATAATTCGATTATCCTTTTACCTTAAATCTTTATTGAGGTGTTATTAAATATAGTTTATCCGAAAACTGAATTCATTTACTTAAAGCTAAACTATTACATAAGTTTTATAAATCAAATTTATCTTAAGGTATCCGACTGGTTGCGACAGCTTTTTTTTTTTAAAAATGGAGATATGTGAAGTATTTTGTTATTTTTAGATTTTTTGGTACATTTTAAGAAAAATATGCTAAAATTAAGAAGAGAAAAATAAATTATTATAACTAAAATGGGTAAAAATGGTCAAAAAAATAACCTAAACGCGGTCCATTCTGTACCAAAGATTTATGAACACATTTTTAATTTTTCAATTTGGATGTGTTGCTATGTTATTCATTGTCGAAATAAAGTTCAGGATAGATATTTTAATTTTTACAAAAACTAGAGCACTTTATCTCATTTTCTATGTGAAATTGCTTAAAAAAAATAGTAATTATATTCACATAAGTGACTGTAAATTTTGTAATAAAACAGTTATTGATAAATCTGAAGGTTAAAACATTTCTACTTACTACTACTTCTTTCTACAGAACTTAAACAAAAAATTTCAGTTCATTATTTTCAAAAATTTTTAGCAATCACTGTCCTCGTTTGATTATTTTAAAAAAATCACATTTTGAGAAAAACGCGTTTTAAAGTGTGACATCTTGCTTAAAGTAATGGCATCTGCTTTTACTAAATCACTTGTAGTTTTTGTTCTAGTAAATGGAAAAGGATAAACTTGGTATTTTTGTAAAGCTAATAAGATGGCTTATTATATAAAATCATAAAAAAAAAATTGTCAATTTTTGGCCAAATTCTCAATGTTAGGGTAGTCGCATACCTATATTTTCTCAAATTTGATTTAAAAATTTATATTTGATAATCCTTTACTATTTAAAAATAATTGCTTCAATGTTTAAAAAAATACCGGGTGTCCAAATAGTATGGTTGAACTTTCAAATATTAATTCTAAAAAAAAGATATTGACTTGTGGTTTTTTTTTGTTCCGTAAAGAAAACATCAAAGTTTTTTTACAATGCTTTATTGCACGATTTCAATGGGCACTCCATCAGTTGCGCGCAACATATCGAGTCTTACGAGATTTCGTGCCATTTTCTATGAAGAATTGCAAGATTAACAATCTCAATGACCACTGTAATTCCACTTTTCGTTTCATCAGTGTCACTCATTGAAGACTGGGGAACAATGTTTTTTCTAGAGATTTGAGTGGTCACGCTATTGGACTTTTCATCCATCGCCCGGGAAACATCCTCACTTCCAAACTCCAGTGTGGTGGTACCTCTTTTACGTTGTACATGTCTTGCCGATTTAAATTCGGTAAATCATGCTGCAACTTGCGCTTGTCCTTACCGTGAAGCCGTTTTGAAACGATATTGTTGTACAACGTGAACGTTGCGCCATCTATTTTGCATTTCAAAAAAACAGAAACTTTAACATTTTTTTTTATGAAACATAAGCAATTGTAAGTGTAAATCTTTATTTATTTTTAATTAATTTTGAAAATTGTAGTCATACTTTTCGGACAATCTATAGAATAATATAAAAAATGCTAAAACTCAAATTTAGCCCATTGTTAAAAAAAGGATTAGTGCAATATTGGGAAAAAATGCTACTCATATATATCAAATAAAAATTGGTTAAAAATATTTTTTAAATTCTATTTATTATTATAATTTAAAATTCAGCTTTTTTCCATCACTGCACTGAATTGAAGAAATAATTGCTTCAGACTTAAAAATACAATCTAATTAGCGAAATACTCGAAATTATTGAAGCTTTTCGTCAAACTTTTACTATCTCGAGATCGCAGAATATTTTATTTATTATTTTCAAAAGATTTGACTAGATTTCAATAGGTTATGATTTTAGTATTACGCAATGAAAAGAGCAAAAATGTTGCTACTTTCTTAACAATTAAATACATAATTACTGTGTTAATAGCCGTTAATTCAGAATCCTTTGTTCAAAGAAAAGAGATGCAAGTTTAACTATTTTTACTAATCTTCAATATATATATACCGGTTGTCCATAATTGAACTTGGAATTTGTAAGTAGTCTGTAGCAAGCTCTATCTAGCGGAATTGCATGAAAATTGGGAAATGACAGCATGAAATGATGGGAATTTTATCGAGGAAAAAAACAATGAGCTTCAAAAACTACCACTAGATGGCATTGTGCAATGTAAACTATTGGCCATAGTAATCATGTGCGAGAGCAGCAACCCGCGGGATATAATTAAGCGAGAGGCGAACCACAGTTATACTCGTTTTCAAGTAAAGTAAGATGAAGTTGACTCCTCAGAAACATGCTTTACTGGTGAAATTGTTTTACCAAACCGAAGGCTCTGCTTCCGAAGCTTTGCGGAAATTTCAATATTTGAAACGGTTATGAAAAGGTCCATTCAGTAAGGACTAACAAACATGGTTAGGAATTTTGAAGCAACGTCCACAAGCATGCACCTTCGCTGGTCAACGACATGCTTCATTATTAGAGCAATCCATTTTTCCGGCTCTTCAGGCAAGGCGATGTGATACAACCACAGTGTTTATGGTGCTCCTCCACACATCGTTAGTTGTGTGAAACAAATGCTCCACCGCTATTTCGGTGACATCAGCCGAAATTATCTTACAACTTGGCCTCCTAGATTACCCTACTTGAATCCTTGCTACTTATAGTTGTGGGGATACATCAAAGCCATGGTCTACCGTGATCCTAGCACACATTTATATCCGACCTAAAAGAAAGCATAGAACACCATGTGCCTAGCTCAGGGGTGGCCAACCTTTTTGGGAAGCATGCCACAATCTGATAAAAAAAAATTACGCGTGCCACTTTCAACTTTTCCACCAAACTAAAAAATATACAAAAGTGAAAAAATGTTACTTATAGGCTTATTATGGGTTATTTACACCAAAAACATACTTTTAAATGCAAGTTCTATACAGTGAAAATGTAAAAAGAAAATGGTATAAAAATAAAACAAAAGTAGAAACTTATATTTTATTGTTGATAAATTTTTACAGGATCAGTCAGTTAGCTAAGGAACCAAATTAAAAATAAGCAACTTGAAACAGTTAATTTTAAATGATTACTAAGCAGTCTCTTAATGTGGCTTTTGAATCTGTAGTTTTTTTTACTAAATCATCTATATTTGGATTAGTTCGTGAAGATACTAACAAAATTAGGTGTTTTAGGTGCATATCAGTTAATTTTGAGCGATATTTTGATTTAATTACGTTCATATATAACAGAAAACATTTCTTCACAAACATATGTTGATCCAAACCTACAACAATATCTGACCGCTAAATCATGTAAGTTTGGAAAATTACTTGGTGGCACAAATTTCCAAAATTCGATGTAATTCGGATAATTTGCGGTTAAAATAATTTTCTTATATTTGCTTTTCGGAGTTATATGGGGCTGTAGGTCAATAATTTCAATTTGTACCTGATGTAGTAAGAATTAATGTCTTGAACAGAAATCGAAAAAGGATTAGTGAAAAGTTCAGTATTTTTTTTATCATCTTTGAAATCCTCAAACCTGGCACTGAAAGAATCCTACAAAATGGATATTAAATTTTTAAATCTTAGTTTGGAACATTACTAACTTTGGCAGATCATTCCTGCATGAATGGGAAATGAGTTAATTTTTTCTCTCCAAAATCCAGACAAAAAAAGCAAAAGTTTGTTCACAAAAGAAGATATATGACCAACTAGGGTAGGAAAAATACAATTTTTTCCGTGTAATCTTAAATTTAAATTGTTTAAATGTTCCATTATATCGGTAAGAAAAGCTAAATCCCACAGCCAATTTTCACTCCGTAGGAGCGAGCATTCACGGGGCAATTCATCGTTTTCTTCCAGATATTCTGAAACACATTCCCTCAAACTCCAAAATCTCGCAAGAGAACTTCCTTTGGAAAGCCAGCGCACATTACAATGAAGGAGTAACTCGCCATTTTCTTCCGTTTCTTCGGGGAAAAGCGTAGGAAATCTTCGTCGATTCAGAGCACGAGCTCGTATTTTGTTGATACAGCGCACCACGGGGTCAACGACGAAACACAAGTTTAAGTCCTTGGCACGAAGAGCTTCTTGAGGAATAATACAATGATACTTGAAAACTTCTCTTTCTTCCCAAATAATTTTCCAGCAATGCAACAAAACCTTTTATTCTGCCAACCATGCAAGGTGCTCCATCTGTGCAAACACTGTCTATTTTTGTCCATTCTATTTTGTTAATTTCAATTACGTTTTTAAGTTCCTTAAAAATGTCTTCACCTGTAGTTAAAACTAGTTGGCGCAAATCAAGAAGTTCTTCCACAGTATCAAAATTTTCGTTCGTGTAACGCACAAAGATGCTTAACTGCGCATTTTCAGTGATATCACAGCTTTCATCCAAAGTTAATGAAAAATATTTGCAATTTTGAAGTCCAGAAACAATTTGCGTTCCAACATCCTGGCCCATGTCATCTATACGACGCATGACGGTGTTTCTGGACAAAGCTATTTTATCAACCATATTTTTGATATTAAGATCACCGACATTTTGGGCGAAAATTAAAAGGCTGCTTTTTATTATCTCCTCTCCGTCAGAATATGGTTTTTTCTTGCAGGCTAACAACAAAGAAAGTTCATAAAAAGCCTTCACCATGGTTTCCATTTCGTCATTTCTCTTCTGGAACAAAGATTGTTAGTCGGCTAAAGATTTCTTTTTTTTATTGATGAATTCCTTTCGCAAATTTGATCCAACAGGATATTTGCTGTTGAAATCACTATGCAGTTGTTTGAAATGACGGTCCAAGTTAAATTTTTTTGCAACTGCTATACAAATTCCACTTATCAAACAAACAGGCTTGGAAGCATTTTGATGTGTAAACAAATATTGTTCTTCCCAGACAATTTTAAAATCACGTGCTGTAATATCCTCTTCATAATTTGTTTTCGAAGTCGAAGGTTTACTCATAAACATATTGAAAATTTTTAAAAATTTAAACAACTACGCTCAACACTAAAATCTAAAAACAATTTTAGAAAAGGAGAAAAGCTAAACGTCTTGCTAAACAGAGTTTAAAATCAACTGAGTCTGACAGCTAGAAACAATTTGCCAATGTTACGCTACAAATTTTTTAGGCTCCGAATCCAGCATTCTGATTAGTCATGGATGCAAGTTCACACTCCCTCTGCTTTACAAAGCGGCTACTTTGTGCAGATAGAATTACTTCTACCGTATCAACAACTGCACTCCTAATATATTGCAGAATTACTTCTTGACATTACAGAAATCGTAAATAGCCAACATCTCTGGAAAAAACTTTTTATCTGACATCACGCTGACAGCCAATAGCTATAAACTTCAGCCCTGCACGGGGAAGCTGAAATTTGAATGAAAATCTGAGATGTTAAAAATTAACCGCCCCCGAGAGAGGGTGACTTTTTGGGCAGTTTCGACCGTCCGAGAGAGAGAGAGAATTTATTTGTTTTTAGTCTTACGTTACTCAACACTTTTCTCGGAACGTTACAAAGCAGTAGAATTGTAAGTTTGGGATCATGATCTCATTTTTGGTGTTTTTCTGAAGAAAAGAAAAATCTTGCTTAGCGCCCTTAAAATCTCACGCTGAAAATTTCTATTTCTTACATATTCTCTTCATAACAATTTTTTTATTGTAATTCAATTAATTCAGTAATATTTTCATAATATTTTTGTAATTTTTCAAAAAGCCTTCGCGTGTCACAGTTACGACCCCCGCGTGCAACAATGTGGCACGCGTGCCACGGGTTGGCCACCCCTGGCCTAGCTCATGCTGCTTTCAACAGTCAAACATGCGATTTTACGCTTCCGGATGGTAGCAGACAATGGTAGACACCATATCGAGCATATTTTGTAAACTTTTGTAGATTATTTATATGTTACCAATAAAGCTATGATTAGCGCCACCTGGAGGGGTCATTGGTTTTTTTCTTCCATCGATAAAACTCCCATTATTTCATTCTGTCATTGCCCAGTTTTCATGCAATTTCGCTGTATAATTTTTGCTACTGACTGCTTTCAAATTTCTAGTTATGAAATTATTTCAGTAAAAACAAAATGGAAAGAACAGCTGTAATTTATAAGCATTGAATTTTTTTTGACAGGCGTCTATAAACTTTTCCACGCGTTTTTTCATGAGAAATATATTTAATTTGATTTTAATATCAATATAGTGTGAGAATTAAATAACCGGGCCAGTCATAAAAATAATCTTTATTGAAAATAATGTACAAATATTTTTAATCCTCTTCAACATACTCCTCTTCCCTATCAATACATAGCTGCCTGCGTGTTTTCCAGCGTTCTAAGCAGTGCTGCGGCTCCTTAGGTGTCACCATCTTCAGTAAATCTGCCCTTTTTGCCTTCACCTCTTCTACAGATTGAAAATGTGTCCCCATCAATGCATTTTTTACTTTAAGAAACAGGTAGAAGTCATACGGTGTGAGATCAGATGAGTACGGTGAACCCTCGAGCACAGTAATGCGTTTTTACACCAAGAACCGTTTTATAGATATGTGTCTCGGGGCACTGTCTTGGTGCAAAATCCACTTGTTGTCGCTCTGCAGATCTAACAAAAACTACTACTAATTCTACAAAACTGCTAATCTGATTAGAATTAAAGAGGAAGTTTTCCTCCTATCTATCCAACGAATCTAAGTTAAAGGCCTTGGAATGTTTCACTAGTTCAAAGCCAGTTATTCCAGATTTTCCTAGCCCTGTACCCATGACATTATTTCGTCTTTTGGATCCACATGATCGTTTGAATGCCCATCTTTTTATATTTCGACTTAAGGACTCTTCATTTTGTATTCTTTGTAATTCTGGACAGTTCATAGATAATGAGAAGATTGACGAATTCACTGCACTATCATCTTTTAATTATATTGTTCTCAAGTACTGGGAAGCAAGATCAAGACTAATGGCTTAGTCGCCAAATCTCTAGTATTTGCATAAATAAATAAACTTTAAGTATACCGTTTTCTTCGCTTAACCATGGTTCAAAATACAGGGGGGGGGGGGGTACAAAGAAGTATACACTTTTCAGATGTTGGAAAACAGTAACAACCGAAGAGAAGCATCATCTCAAAGAACAGTAAGGTAGTGTACTCTTGAAGTTTGTGTCTCACCCCTGACGGAAACGACTTGGGCAATAGCATGCGTGTCACTTGACTAGACTGCAGAAATGGTGGCGTTTGCAGTGGAACAGGCATTTTTGTGCTTTTAAATTTAACAAAATGTTACGAAATCCACTTTTTTTTTAATGTATTAATTCTTTGGCTGATGCTACAGTTGCAAGACCAACATTGACAACTTCATTCTCCAATTGGATGGTGCACCTCCACACTGGTTGGTAAATGTGTGAGATAACCACGATGAACAACATACCACTTACCCAAAAAGCACCCAGAAAAGTCATAATTTAACACTTTGGGATTTCTTCCTGTGGGGGTACGTAATGGACAAGGTATTCGCCCCTACCCTTCCTGTTGATCTAGCGGAGCTGAAACGGCGTATCATAACCACTATTAAACGACTTGATTCAGATACCTTACCTAGCGTTTGATCGAAAATTGATTACACTAGGCAACAAAAAGCAACTCTTTGTCAGTTTCCTAGTTTTAAATAGCATATTCTTACCAATTTTTGGTTGAAAAATTGAATATGTAAATGAAATTTAATTATTAGTTCTAGTTTTTAAGATATACCACAGCCCATCCATCAATTTATTGGCAAATTTGAAGAATAAAACGTTACTAACTAATGCATACAATACAATAAATCATGTTTCGAGAAACCATGTTTATAATCAGAAATCATTAGTATTTTTTAGTTTATTTCCTGCGAACATTTCTTTTTGAATTAACTCTTGTATATCGAATCCCGAGTATTCCTTATAACTCCCCAGCAGTAGTTTTCATCCCGACGACCCTGATATATACGTTTCATTGCTGTGATATCTCGATAAAACCTTTCACCTTGTTCACATCGCTTACAGTTCCAGAGGTTTTAGGGAAAAGTCAACATGGGAATGTAAAAAATGGATCTTTAGAGACATAGCATCCTGGGTCATGAAAATTTTGTAGGAGTTCTTTCACCAACTCTTAATAGTTGTCATCATTTTTGCTGTCTAAAAATCCTTATAACACACTTATCTTTGAGACCTAAATATAGTTTGAATTGATTTACCTTGAGTTAAGACGAAAAACAGTGAATATCTCTTGAGTGAGTGAGTGAGAGAATATTAATGTCGCACTGATTAGCAACACGAGGGCTTTTGGGGACGGTCCGCGTCATTTTGAACCATGGTCAAGTGACGCGGACGACACCTGAGCTGGCACCCCCTCTCCTAACTACCACACCACACCAACGGGAGGACGTTTGAGCTCTCGACAGATTTAATGTGCATCATACCCCTACACGGCGGGTCTTTAGTGGTACTAGGATCGAACTCATGACATACTAGCCATGATTCGATGCCTAGACCACTCGGCCACCACAGCAGCGAATATCTCTTGAATCGTGGACTAATGCCTGTCCTTTGTTCTACTGACGGTTTAGGTTAGACTCAAAACACACCTGAAGAAAGTGGTTACGCACCTTTCATTGAAATAAAAATCGATCCTAAGGCAAGAGCTTCCCGCTCAAATGAACATCAAAAAGATTATACACAGAAAATAAAGATGAGTCAAAATACAGCTATTTAAGAATAGCGAGTTCTGATTCTTGAAAACAAGAGCTAATCTGAAGTTTTTATGATGATTTTCGTGTTAAGCAGACCCAAATACTTCATAATAAACTATTTTTGAGCCCTAAGCAATTTTGATGTTGCCTAGTGTTACCGGCTCAATGTGTATCGTGTGACATAGGGGCTACACAGAGAACATCTGCGACTGCCTCTAGAAGATATTATCTTATATTGGTTCCTGATTTATTCGTGCATTGACTTCTTTTACCTGTATGTCGCAGCATTCTTTGACTATTAATGGTTGATTAAAACATAGTACCAAAAAATGAGTTTAGCTCAAACTAATTGCATAAGTGTAGTTTTAGGGAAAACATTGTATCTATCAACTTTTTAAATTTTACGATAAAATCAGAAACTTTCTTTTTTTTTTTTAATAGAACCTTGAAAAATATATTCAAAGAAAACCAACCCCGGTTGAAGCTAAAATACAACAGGGAAGACAAGGGGTGGGTTGGTGAGGAATTACCGGAACCTTTTGGCCTGTTTCCAAATCTCGGTCCTGACTTCCTTCCGCTCACTTCACTTCTTCGCCCCCTATTTTGTCCGTTGTTTAAATTCCCTCGCGTGCGGCGTAATCTCCTCGTCCGATCCCCTTCCGGTGACTCCCCGAGCAGCAGGACATTTGCAGCTCAACTTGTTTTATTCTTCATTTTTTCCCTTCTCCCCCCCCCCCAAAAAGCGGGAACTTAAGTACGAGGATGAAAGTGAGGGATTTGTAGATGCAACAGGCCTCTAGACTTAGTTAAACTAATCTGCTTCGACAAAGGATTGTCTTTTATATTTTTTTATATAACAAGTCAGAAATTAGAAATCATTTTTCATCAAAAGGACGTAGCTATATATGTGTGATTTAACAGATCTAGAGTTATGTTACCTGCTGTAGTTATAAAATAAGCTCACAACAAACTGATCATTGTGTTTTAAAATAATACAGTTGTACCTAGTAATAAAATGAATTCATGATGATCACGTGATGAATACAATTAAGTATTCTCCATTGAATTCAAAACTGACATTAGACTAGTAATTGTGGTTCTGCTTGTGAAATTTAAATAAAATTTAAAATTTGATAAATTGTTAAAAATGTTCATAAAAAAATTTCTTAAAATCTTATATTATATCTTTCAGAATAAATTCCAGAAAAGAAAAAAAAACGCGATCACAGGTCAAGTTTTTAATTTTACTATGAAGGTACTGCGGCTTTGAGTTTTTCCAGAAGGCCCTACAAAACTTATCAAACAGGAGACTCAACCCTTAAATGGTTTACACCTTAAGAGTAAAGCTGGTCACAACCGGTTTGTCCGTACGCTATACGGGCACTCATATTTTGTTCTTTATATTTTTGATTTGCACATATTTTTAATTCTTATTGCGAGATTATTAGTGCTTGTGTTTTTAAGAGCTGCAGTTTTTCTATGGTATTGAAATACTTCTACTCCAGGATTTTCATTGTGGTGAAGGCGTGAATTTCTGATTGAAAGTACGAATTTGGATTCCTTAAAATATTCGATAATGAACAGGAATTGGTAAGACAATGCGCAGTTTGTTGAGCGAGAAGAAATGAAAACGGAAAGATAATTTTAAAAAGCCGATATTATTTCTGTCTCCATTGTGCAATGTAAGAATTTGAACTACACCATGCTTCAGATTGTGTGTGCATACAAAGTGTTGGCCAAAATTCTGGACACTTTTTACAATTGTTATGCTTTTAAAGTTTGTATGCTTATAGAAAATGTTACGTTGCACAAAATGCATAATCTTTTATATCATTTTAAAGAATATTTGATACCGAATTCAATACAAAAACAAAATTCAAATATTTGTAACGAAATACAAATTATGTTGCAATAACTATCTATATACATTAGGGTACTGATGACAGCAGGGAGTTATCAGTGCTTAGTAGTGTAGCTTTTATTTCTTATTAGAATATTTACATCGATGTTTTGTTGAGACGAAAATAGTTTTAAGCTCTTCCTTAGGTATTTCATGATGCCAGGAAATGATCATATCCTCTATTAGTTCCTCAATTATTTCATGGGTATCACACTCTGACAAGAGTTTTCAAACGGTGCTACAAGTTTTCGATAGGATTGAGGTCAGGTCAATTTCCCGGCCAGGACAACAATGATATTTTGTCAAGAAGTAATGGTATCAATAAAAGAGTAGCGGACACCAAAAAAGAAATGTGTGACGAGAAAGAGTTTTCCTATGTTAAAATTGCAAGACAGGTGGGTGATTCAGTGACTATATCTAAAAACTGAAAGTTTTGTTTAAGATGTCAGGAGACAAATTTAATAAAAAACAAAGCAGGAAAAGGCCAAAAAAGGTACACCACAACTATTTATGACAGAAGAATAAAATTACTATGCCTCCAAGATAAAAGAATGTCATCAACGGTCATCAGAAGTTTTCTGAATGATGCTTGGGTTTCTGTGAGTTCAAAAACAATCAGAAGAATATTAACAGATGTTGGATTAAGAGGTAGAATCCCACAAAAAAGCCTTATCTAAATTTACAGTAGCGCTTAAATGACTACGGTGGGCAAAGGAACACATTAATTGGACAAATAATTAGTGGTCACAAGTTATATGGAGCGATTAAACTAAGATATCGTTATTCGGTAGTGATGGCCGAAAATATGTAAGACGTAGAATAGGAGAAATGCTACATCCTGACTGCATCCAGGCAAGTGTAAAGTTCCCTCGTAATTTTATGATTCGGTCATGAATATCAGCAGATGGTATCGGTTGCCTTCATATCATCGATGGAACATTAAATGTCAGAAAATACATTGACAACATTCTAGTACTCAAATTTCTACCTTCTCTCGGGGATCTATTTACCATCAATGCTTCATTTAATTTTCAGCAAGATTCAGCTCCCTGCCACTCAGTGAAGTAATGGAAAGATGGGTATCGTTCTAAGATCATTGAATTGTTGTCCGAGCCAGGAAACAGCCCTGACCTTAATCCTATTAAAAACTTATGACACCGTTTAAAACCTCTTGTCCGAGGGAGGCACCCATGAAATAAAAAGGAAGAGGATATATTTGTTTCCTGACATCATGTAATAACGATGGAAGAGCTGAAAGCTATTTTCAGCTCTATTAAACATCGATGAAGGTAGCGTGTTTGAAATATAATAATTTAGTTTAATTAAGTCACAGCTATTATTTACATCAATATACAATTTTGTACTAAGAGATGATTTTAGAGTTCCAAAATAATTATGTGAGGGAGGGATTTTTGGTTCACTGCGAAGGTTTCGCTGCCAACTGTCTTCTCTCACGGCCCTTTGCGGTCTCTCTGCGGTTGACCGTTCTCGGCGTCTCCTTTCACTCCCCACATCCGGTGGTGGCGAAATGGCTTCTCCTCGTGTCAAAGGTTGCCGGGCTAACAAGACACTTCCGTCGCAGTATATTAGCGACTGCAGGTGTTTTTGCACGTGTGGTCATCAGTTCTCCTAAAATCTGATCCGGCCGTGGGAGGCAAGTCCCAGATGTCTCAAAGGGGGACGCACATACGTCACACCATCTCACTAAGCAATGATAACTAAAATATATTTTTATCAGTAAAAATATTTGCGTACACTTTTTCAACAGAAATAATAATAGTAGCAATATTTATTTTTAAAAAAATATTCAAAATGATCTTTTGTGTGATATATTTGTCAATAAGGTGCAACACATTGTAATTATTACACATGTACTGATTCAGTGCAGTATCTCGGGGGAGCTTTGTTTTTTTAAATGTGCTGCCACAACGGGGGGAAAAGGACGTTCCGTTTATATTATTTAATTCCAAAAAATTTTGCTCTAATCGACATTTTTTTATAGTTTTATCGCTTATATAACTTCGAAAAGTTCCTAATAATTTGTTTTAGAAATCTAAAATTTTGCACCTCAATTTCTTATATGTTGTTGCTGTTGCCGTGTCCTTCCCGAAGGGAAGGAATGAATGCTGTCAGAGCCTGAGAGATAGGTTGGACTTCTTAATGATAGATGGCGACACCACCTATCTCCGCCTCCACAGTTTAGGCATAGAAAAGGAGGGGAGATTTCTCATCTGCGTTCTAAATGCTGATGTCTAGCTTATGAAAGAATACTTTTTTATCATATTTATTTAAATTCATTATAAATTTGATCTAAATTTACGAAACTACGATAAAAGATCGTAGTCTGTCTCACGAATGCAGACGGCGATCGCTTCTATTCGAGTGTGAAAATTACAGCAGCATAAAATAGGACTCCACTCGAATTATCTCGTTTATGCCGTTTAGCCAGTTTAGCACGATCGAATTAACTCGATCGCACACTTTAAGAGGTTAAACAAGCTCCGATAATTCTCAGGCTTACTCACGGAAATATATGGTACATGTAATTATTAATAACAATTTTGTAATTTCGTTGTTTATTAATATTAATAGTAACATTTATTATAGAATTAATTATTAATATTCTTTTTTAATCTGATTATTTTAAGTTCCTATTCAATGTAATCATGTTTTCTGCATTAAATATATATAGTTAAATAAATTAACTACATCAATAATTACATAAAATTTGATTCACAAATCAACTTTTACGAATTCTTAAGTGTAAGCAAGAAAAACTTTAAAGCATCTGGTAGGAAAATAAAACTCAAAATAAACATTTACTACTGTTAAAACGCGATGTGTATATATTCTGAGAAATATTTTAAGCTGCATTAATTTTTATTTGTTCTGAAATCCCATTAATTTTTCCACCACGGCGCATTTTTGCGTTTTGTCAGCGACCCGAAGAGAACGACGACGAAACTAACACGATTAATTAAAACACATTGTTTCTAGGATCACAGAAGGAAACGCATTTATTTTTTTATTTTTCACCTCTTTTTTTTTCATTATATGATCGGTTTCGTATAAGGAAATCGAGCTTGAAAGAAAATGAGAATGAATTTGTTTCGTGTTCTTTTATTTTTTTTTCATTTAGTATCTTAACTGTAAAGCCCAACATTTTATTTTACTTTCTCTCACAATCAAATGAAATTTTTAATTCCTTCTGTGATATCAGTTTATTTAAAACTGAATTAAACAATTTATCAGAACAAAATAAGACTGTAAAAGGAAACATTTTTCAAATATGTACATAACAACATTGGCGAGAGGTTTATAAAAACGGTTAATTAAAATGTTTATGTATTTAAAGTTCATTTTGTATATATTTAGTATTTTTATATGTTTAATAGATGCTATTATATCCTTAAACATAGCAGATTTAAAACTGCATCGTGGGTTTATTATTATTATGTGTGTGAGAATGAGTTGTTTTTTAACGTCTCTATATGAAGCTTAGGTTCCCAACCTTTTTTGAACTCACGCCCCCTTTTCAAGTGAATATTTCGATACCGCCCCCTTCCCCTGTAGAGAAATAAAAGTGTGCATAACACATGGTGAAAACAAGAGTTAAATTTTTAAAAATTCTATTACTAATTGAATATATCATTCAATTTTATTTTTTAAAGCCCCAATTTTTTTACTTGCGAATTTGAAATAGCTATTGCCACAAATATATTTAATTGTGTAATATTATATATTTTACTCATAGATAGGATATTGTTGGAATAGAAACGCTACTGAATTTCTTCTTCATTTAAAAGAGTAGAATAAAAAGTTTTAGTTTACCTGTAATAAAGACAGGCAGGGTTTTTGATGAACTTTATCTTTCAAACAATTATAAATTGACAATTTGCCTTTTTCAACCTTTAAAGAATCACGTTAGTTCCTGGTTACCATATTTAATTATGTTTCTTGGATAATATACGTAATGAAATGCAGTGGACGAAACATGTTTCCTACTGCTCATAAAGACAACACGTGCACTACAGAAATTAAAATGCATTATATCATTCAATTTAATTTAGGTCTGAAAAAGTAATGTAATCTTTAAGTTTTTCATCCACTTCCCGAACTACCGAAATATGTGAATTTTTGTACATGTGATATAGAAATGATTTAAATACATACAATCAACATAAAGTAAACAGTATTAAAGTTTACTTTTATTAGTACATAATCAGCGTGTTTTTTTAGTCTTCTTTAGACTACATTTGGTTAATCTGCCCAAGCTCCTCCGAGCCATCTTAATGCCCCCTAATTTTCTCTGGGTCTTTCACTGCCCCCTTCAAAGCCTCAAACGCCCACGTTGAGAATCTATGCTATAAAGCAACATAAGGGTTGTTCGAGTCGAACCTCGTAATTTTGAACCATGGTCAAGTGACATGGATGATCCCAAAATTGACACCCCACTCTCCTTCCATACCAATTTTGAAAACTATGCTACGACAGATTTAACGTGCAGCAGACCCTTTACACGGTAGGTCTTCAGGAATATCAGGACCCGAAAACCTGGCCCTAAAACGCCGACCTCGGGAAGCACATTGCAGAAGCTTAAAACAAATATTAATTACTCTGGGTTATTCGTTTCTAATTATTCAGAAAAATACTAGGTGTCGTTGTCGAATTCAAAGTAGGCAGGGGGGGGATGAAAAATCACCGCAGAACGTGGGGTATGCAAACCCAGTTGAGTCAATGAAAATGCTCATCGGTAGCAAAATAGCTGTCGGTAGGACAAAGAACCAGAAGAGGGAAGTGGCAAAACGAAAGAAAAATACTAGGTGTCGTTGTCGAATTCAAAGTAGGCAGGGGGGGGGATGAAAAATCACCGCAGAACGTGGGGTATGGAAACCAAGTTGAGTCAATGAAAATGCTCATCGGTAGCAAAATAGCTGTCGGTAGGACAAAGAACCAGAAGAGGGAAGTGGCAAAACGAAAGAAAAATACTAGGTGTCGTTGTCGAATTCAAAGTAGGCAGGGGGGGGGGATGAAAAATCACCGTAGAACGTGGGGTATGCAAACCCAGTTGAGTCAATGAAAATGCTCATCGGTAGCAAAATAGCTGTCGGTAGGACAAAGAACCAGAAGAGGGAAGTGGCAAAACGAAAGAAAAATACTAGGTGTCGTTGTCGAATTCAAAGTAGGCAGGGGGGGGATGAAAAATCACCGTAGAACGTGGGGTATGCAAACCAAGTTGAGTCAATGAAAATGCTCATCGGTAGCAAAATAGCTGTCGGTAGGACAAAGAACCAGAAGAGGGAAGTGGCAAAACGAAAGAAAAATACTAGGTGTCGTTGTCGAATTCAAAGTAGGCCGGGGGGGGATGAAAATCACCGTAGAACGTGGGGTATGCAAACCCAGTTGAGTCAATGAAAATGCTCATCGGTAGCAAAATAGCTGTCGGTAGGACAAAGAACCAAAAGAGGAAGTGGCAAAACGAAAGAAAAATACTAGGTGTCGTTGTCGAATTCAAAGTAGGCAGGGGGGGGGGGATGAAAAATCACCGTAGAACGTGGGTTATGCAAACCAAGTTTATTCAATGAAAATGCTCATCGATAGCAAAATAGCTGTCGGTAGGACAAAGAACCAGAAGAGGGAAGTGGCAAAACGAAAGAAAAATACTAGGTGTCGTTGTCGAATTCAAAGTAGGCAGGGGGGGGATGAAAAATCACCAGTAGAACGTGGGGTATGCAAACCAGTTGAGTCAATGAAAATGCTCATCGGTAGCAAAATAGCTGTCGGTAGGACAAAGAACCAGAAGAAGGAAGTGGCAAAACGAATGTGGAGCTTCGTGGTAAGGTTGAGAAAATCTGAAAGTATACAAATTTTTCACCTCCCCGGAGTTTCTGCATTAAATACCATCCACTGCGCACCAGAATGTATGATTCATGCATGATGGTGCACCAGTACATTATTCGATAGTGTTGAATTATCACCTCCATGCTTGGATATGAAGCTGTTGCTCCCCGGATCTCAATCTCTTGGATTTCCTCATCTGAGGCCAACTAGAATCGCTTGTGTATAAAACGCCGATGGCTATAATGGAGGATTATGGCACGAATTCGTCGTCGCATCAGCTGGCATTCTCAGGGCACCCAATTTATTTGAACGAGTCCTGCGGTGTTGGGTATGCTATGACCTAAGCGGCCGTAACTTGGAACCATTCTAGTGACAATCACTTGTTGCATTTCTGACGTTGATCTGTCATTCATTGTTCGTATTGTACACATACTTTAATTTTAATAAATGTTTTTCTTATCCCTTATTGCCCCTTTTCATTCCACTCGACATCACACCCTTCGTAACTTTTTTACTTCGATTAAACATCGTTTACTCCTCCATGTTCTAGGGTTATTGGTCGTTCCCGTGCTGCCTTGTAACAGTCTTTGGAATTTGTTTGGTCGAATTTTGCAACTACTTGTGTAGTGGCGTGAGTGGTTATTATGCTGCACTACAAAGCAATACGAGAGCTATTGGTGACGCATCTCCGTAATTTTAAACAACTGTCAAGCGACAAGAAGCGTCAAGGTCAAGTAAAACATGACCTGTCACCCCAAACTTCCATGTTGTCGCGGCAACCTAGTGGTCAAGGTCATGAATTAGAGCTTAGCACATTCAAAGACCCGCCGTATAGAAGGGATCGATGCACGCTATACCTGTAACGCGTAGTTCAAATGTCCTCCCATTGCTGTGCTGGGAATGTTAGGAGAGAGGCTGCCAACTCAGCTGTCGTCCTCGTCATTTGACCATGGTTCAAAATGACGAGGCCCGTCACCTGTAAACCTCGAGTAGCTTTATAGAGCGACATAAATATAAATCTCACTCACTCATCCATCTGCAATGAAACTTTAATTTTATAAAAAGCACTATTATTCTAAAAATGCTTGTTAAGTAATTTATTATTGTAAAATATACAAGCAACAATAGTTGAATAGTACTGCTGAAATTTTGCGTGGAAGAAACACAGTCGACAACTTCAATTTTTTGAATAATAATTTGAATTAGAATAACAATACAGATTTTTTCAATTCCTACTGTTAGTTCTATCTCTCCCTATTTATATATATATATATATATTTGTTCAAATTTTCAATCGTTAGTAAAATGCTTTAAATTCATCCACACACACACATTCAAGTTCAAATACATTTTTTAAAACTTTTAATGGATGACGATGTTAATACAGATTTTCCAAATATTAATTCATTAATTAAATTAAAGAATGGAAAAATAGTAACAAACAAAAGTAATAGTCCAACACCAAATATAAAACGGAAAATCGCTCGGTATGTCCCTGTAGCGCAATGGGTAGTGCGTTGGACTTATAATCCAAAGGTCGTGGGCTCGAATCCCACCTGCGATGGCCTAATTTCTGAGAATGTGATTTCTTTTTTACTAGAATATTTTATTAGAATAATTAAATTTAATTAATGAATAAATAATAATAAACAAAAATAATAGGCCGGCACCAAATATAGAAAGGAAAATAGAAAACTCATCAAGAAAAATCGCTTTTTTTGCCAATTAATATTGTGAACATGTCATATGTATATACATACTATATTAAGTGTAATTATTTAATAAAAAGTAACTTATATAAAATTGTTCTTTGTTGACCTAAGTAAGAATTTACTTAAAAAATTATTTTATATTACCTAATAATAGAGGAAGATGAACAAACGGCAAAACGAGGATTAATAGACGCACAGACGTTCCTCATTTAACACGGTACTTGTAAAACTCGGGTCCGATATTATACGGCACAAAACTTAATTTAATAGTATACGGTTTTGATGTATTATAATTTTAAAAAATTGAACATCATTTTCGTTTAGTAAGAGGGATTTTCAGCTGGAATTTTTCCAAATGCGTTCAACAAGCGTTTTCAATTGCCACTTCCAGTTAGACTGATAATTCCGAAAACATATTAATATTGCTTTGGTTGTATATTTAAATTTAATTTATCTACAAAAAGAAAAACAGCTTTAGCTAAAAAATTAGAAATTTTTTTTTATTGAAAACTATTTTTTTTCAATAGTATGTAGCGGAAAAAATAAATGAGAATTGTAAAGTTCTTTAAATCGTTATAGAGAAAGAATTGGAAGATTGAAACAGACAGGCAACTTTATCAGATAACTTTTGTAATAATGGAGAAATAGCTATTGAAAAGGGGAGTTTCAAACATTTTTAAGGGAAAAAAACAAATTTGCTGTAATTTCTGATGAGACGGATGATGAAAATTAATGTTGTCATCTTAATATAAATCCCGTTTCTATTTATTTTATAATGAAAAATAATTATTCTGTTGTTTGCTATACTTTTAGTTTTTGTATTTCATAATTTTGTTTTTAATAAAAAAAAAACTTGAAGTTAACTTACTTTTTTATTTGTATGTTTTATGGGAACAAAATTTCAGCTGTCAAATTTTTACACCTTTAGACTTGATTTCAATGTAACTCATCGCCTTGATTTATATTTTTTGAAAGTGTCGTGTAACACCGTTTCTTTACAGCATGGTATATATTGTCATGATTTACATCATGTTCATACATAATTAATTTTAGAAATAAATAAAATAATAATTTAAATACATAAAAATAAAAAATAAATCTCGTACAGCATGATTTTGATATAGCACTGTAATAATTAACCGTGTTATATAAGAACCACCTGTATGTACACACACAAAGAACTATTATAACAGATTATTTACAATATTACAAAAGGTACTCGTTATGAACAAGTTTTACAACGTTGCAAAAGCGCCTCTCTAGAACATTTCTACTAGTAAGAACTCAGACTGATCAAAGTACCTTTTCTTATCGCTGTCAATGCACCAGATTGAACACTGATCTCGACTGAATTCCACCGACATTTGTTTCAAAGTGCCATGAGGCTATAATACTTTCTAAAAGGATCGATCCTCGAGCTTTCTCGATCATCCCTTGGTGACATCACAATTTTCACCAAATGTGATTAAGTCCCCCATGGTTACCCTGTTCACATCCTCTGTGGTTGCTATGATCTCATCTTTCAAGTTTATGCTGGGAAGTGAATGCTATAAAACTCGATCTTCCTACAAGGAGAGTATTGCTGCAGGGGGAAAAATACACGTGGCATGTGTTGCAGTACTTTAACTCTATTTTCCTCTTTATGAATTTTTTTAAAAAAATTCTACAAACTGTATTTCTTGCATTGCTTATAAAATTGTAAAAATATTCTTTCTTAATGACTGTATGTGCGAGGTGAACGCTGATAAAGCGTTATTGACCAGTCCTCGCGATTCAATTTTTTTATTATTATTCATCGTCTGCTAATGTTTGTTCGCGATGTAATTCAATATTCCATTCCTTTTGAAATATATCGTTTGCTTCAAATAACTGAAATGAGTGGAATAAAAAATTAAATTCGGTTTGGGTTTAATACTGTCGGTTCTCTATTTTATCGTTTCTGCCATAATTTATCTATACCAGTTACGATAAAACAATTCAGACATGTAACAGTTACATTTAAACTCTGCCTTCCCTTGACAAATAACGACAGCCAGGTGGCGCTACTTGTTCTTGGGGGAAAGGAGAACATTTTTTTCCAGAGTTCTTGAGCCGCCGGATGGTCCCCGAGCCATGGATACACGTGGAGTCAGGGAAAGCCTTTCCCTCCTATTCAGTTATTCGTAATGAAATAGTTAAAGTATATCCTATAATGTAATAACGTAACTTTACTTCTGTAATACATTTCGTAATTTATAAATATTTTATATTTGAGCACCACTTGAAAGAGATTTTTAGTACATTTTTACTTTCGAGAAAGAACTGATATTGAGCTTTGTGTTTATATTAATGGTGTGTGTGCTTTAGAAATACAGTTCAATTTTTTATTTTTAATTAACCGATACATTTTAAGTTAAAAAAGAGTGAAAAAATGGTAGAACTTCTAAAAAATAATTTAACGTAGTCTTAAGTTCTCTTAATTGTGTCTGTTATAGTCAAGAATATAAAGATGAAATTTAATTTATGTTTTAATTCCCATTTTTAGTACTACCTTATATGCATTATTTTCTTATAAATGCTATTCATTTGTTGGAATTTTTATTTATACGTATTTTAAATGCTTGTAAACTTTAAAAAAAGTACCATTTAGGAATTTAGATAAATAAAATTCTGATTTAAAAAAAATTTATTCCGCTATTCTGTGGTTTAAAATTGTATTGCATGCCATCAATATCCCATAATGTAATTGTATATTCTGATGTATCCTTTGATGCCTCCTAATAAAAAATTACCTATATTGTTTTTTAAAAAAATCATATCCAAATGTTATTACGTTCTTTTATTTTATATTTAAAATGTCAACACATTTAATAATACACTATCAACTTTAAAAAAAGAGAATTAAGTAGTTTTAATCAACATTACTTTTGTAACATCTTTGCTGAAATCGTCCAAAAATCAAGTGTGGTGAAAGCAAACTTTAAAATCTGGAAACAAGATGAGCGCGTGAGCGGGGTACGAGCGCTGTAGCAATTTGATAGAAAATAGAAAATGGTGGTTTTTTTTGGAAAAATGATCAGAATAAAGAAACGTTAAACTTTTAGGCTGTGAAGATTTATTTTTTTACGCTACCTGTACGCTACGTCACACTTTATATTTGTAAAATAATTTTCCAACTCAAAAGCGGCTTTTCATGAGTTCGAACCCTTGTGCCACTGAAGACCCACCGTGTAGAGGGGCACGTTAAATCTATGGAAGCTCAAAATCCTCCCCTTTAGCATGATGTAGGAAATTGGAGAGGGGGTACAGGTTCCGGTGTCTTCCCCATGACCTGCCCATCGTTCCAAATTACGAGGTCACACAGCGTCTTGAAGAGTATATATGTACATTGCAGTGGCGTAACGTACACCCCCGCCTTACGAGGGGGGGGCAGAACTCTTATGAGCTCAAGGTGTTCCTAACGCCTAGTACGTATTTAACCAATTTATAAAATATTAAAGGCAAAAAAACTTGACTCTTTGCCGGAGGGCCCTAACATTCACCGTTCTCCACCGGTACATTGATAGAAAACATTACAGTGGTACCAATACCGTTGAAATACCGCATTAAAAAAAAGATCACACAGAAAAAATCGCTTAAAAGAAAGGACAGCGCAAAAATAGGTTCTATGTACTTCAGATATCACAATGCTTTATTTTTGCATCAACATTTATCATTCAGGATATCAAAGTTAAATTTATGATTTTGAAATAACATTGAAATAGAATTATTTCATTTGAGATTTCATGTGTAGTTTTTGGTATAAAAAGGGAGTCTATTGGCACAGAAAGTTCGGGGACAACTGATCTAGGCAATGCAAGGGTACCTTTCCGTTTCGCCGACGCAAATCTCAGGCTTTATGGGCGACAACACATAATATTCCAATAAAAAATGTTGTAAATGTTAGTTCTGATTGGCTTTTCATCTGTTTTTGATGTATTATGAAAAATAAGTTTTTGGTAAAAAAAAAACTACAACTTGTTTCAAAAATGTGTTGGTAAGTATTGCCAGCTGGAATATTCCGTTTGACGTCGGTTATGTCATTTTTAGCGACTTCGTTGCTTGCGCCGGCGAAACGGAAAGGTACCGTAAAAGTTATACTTAACAATAAACTATTCCTTATCAATTATAAATAAATATTAAGCATTTCTTATTTGCAAAATGTTGCTTTATGATTATTTCTAAGCAAGAAACATTTTACTTAAAATATAAACATAATTTGTTTTTTAAATTATTACTAATTATTTGTTTCTTAAAGAAAAGTAAAACATTACAATTAGTGTACGATTTATAATGATTCATACGTTATAAATAAATTATAATGCACGCAGTATGAAGTATTTTCAAAACCATTAAATAATTTTATTCTCAATTCAGAACCCTATTAGTTCTACCCGTACGAATTTACTCTTTAGGTCTTCGCGTATAAAAAAAACTAAAAGCGAAACAAAAGCAATTAATTTAAACATTTTGATTCTAAAGGAGAATAAAATACGTTTTTTTTGTGTTATGCTCTTTTAATAATCTCACTATTAGCTTTACCAGAAGAACAACCGTTTAAAAAAGAAATTAATTTGTATTATTTGTTTCCGTTTAATAACTTAATTGTCAGGTAAGATAGCCTCGTTTTTTTCTAAAAAAGAATACTTACAATTCTTTTTTCGTTTATTTTTTTCCTCAAGAAAAAAGAATGTTCATTTAAGAGAAAAGGAATAAAGATATTCTTAGGAATAAAGTCGCAAATGAGAAAAGAAATGTCTTCCATTCCGAAATATAAAGAAAGAAAGTACAAAGTTTCGCAGTTTTAGCGCAGATGTTAAGTCGAGTCTTTTCCAATGTCCCTCCATTTGAATTCCCGAGAACCTAAATTTAATTATTTCGAATTTTCTTAACCAAGAGTTGTAGCGGCATACGGGTGATATGCAAACAACTTAAAAACACTCGAAAGGGGGGAAAAGAACAGCTTTTTCCTTTGTCTCCTTAATTTCTTTGAATTCTTAAGCTTCCCTGGAAGTTTTAATGTTCAAATGACTTCCATTGTGTTTGCTTCGATTTAATTTTGTTAAGGACAGAATAATTCACATTTTGGTGCACAGAGTCTTAATTTAAAATAATAAAGTCTCTACACGCGAACTAGGTTTTCCAGCAAAAAGTATATCCAAGTAGAGAAATATATTTTTTTCTTAATTATAATGACTTAATTAATGTAATACATTTTTAATAGATTTAACTTTTAATATGTTTCATGCTTTTAAAATCTGACTTTTAATTTTTACTGAACTGTAAGAATTGGAGATTGTAAGCAAAAACGCTGTTGGCAACAGTTGTAAAATAAAAAACTTGAACGTCATAAGTTTCAGAGACTAGGATACATACGAGGGATCGGTGACGTAGTAACCAAAGTGTTCCGAAGCATTTTACTAATGTGATTAAGGATACTACACATTTGAAAATATTTAAAACAATTTGATTTCCATTGCAATGCATGAAGATTAAGGAACAGAGGCCAGAGCACAAATTTAGAGCTTCATTATATACTAATTTTGCATCATTTAAATATACTTATCAACATAAAAATAAACAAAGTAAAATATTATTCCTTCAACTTAAATTTTAAAAAATTAAAATTGTGCATGTATTATCTTTTAAGAATATTTATTAAAATAAGATATAAGCAACATAAATATCAGTTTATCATCAATATAGTTCAATAACAAATTAAAATTTTAATGCGAATCTTACCCTGTACCGCTATATCTAATATTGCAATATCAAGGGTATAATTTGTAACTTTCAAATCGACGCGATTCTGAAAGTTGAGTTGTTGAAAAATTTCTTTGCTGACACAAAATGTGTTTCATATGAAAAAAATTTTTTTTTTATTTGGTATATAGACTAAAAGCGGAAGGCAGAGTACATACAATTTTCTAAAATTAAATCTCTCCATCCATTACATCCATTAATTTAAAATAGCAGTCCATATATTGTAGGGTTATTCAAGTTCTTTTTAGTTCCGTACATGTTGCTTTCCTCAGTACTGAAAATGCGAGTTGCAATAGGCTCCATTTCAAAATTATCATTTTTTTATCCCCTCAAAAATTGACAAATGTGTTTACCGCTTGCTGAATGTGGAACGCGTACCATAGGCTGCCGATGCCTGCTGTCCACTTAGGGGTCGTAGTTAAGGCCTATTTTTAAATAGAGAAGCCCAGGTTCTCAAGAAGTCACTGAATATTTGTATTGACTTCTGTCTCATTATGCATACTCTTTTACCATGAAGTAGCATCTATATATTTTTTCTTGCTCAAAATCGCATTTGTAAGAGAGAGAACTTTAAAAATAAACGAAAGACAGTGCAATTTTCTACTAATATATACTGAAACACATAAAGTATGTTGTTTTCTTGCAATAATACGCTGATTGTGGGAAAAAGAGTTTTACAGAGAAAGCACTTACCAACTTGAACTTGAATTAGTTTATGGCAACCCTAAAGGATGTGAGCAGAGTGACCAGATTGCCAACTTTATCGCAATTGGTGACAGACTTGGCGACAAATTATATTGGCAAGGTTCAGAAAACAGTCGAGATTAGAATCTGCTTGTGGGTTGTTTGTGAAAAGACGGAGAGATTTTAACTACCTGATCCTGCCAATGGAACTGTTTTAAAGGGATGTTTCTAAAACACTGTAAAACTTGTTTATAACGAATGCGTCTTTTCCATTACTGTAAACCATCTGTTTTCATATTTCTTTGTGTCTATTTCGTGTAGTCATTTGTTCATTAATAAATTTGTAATTATACAATGAATTGGGATCAGCGTCTACTTCTCATCCAATCAAAGTAGAAAAAATACATATAATGTAATATCGCTGTATAGTGCACCAAGAAAATATAATCTTGAAAGCTGTAAATATAAAAAATATATATATATAATCTTGAAAGCTGTAAATATCATCAAGACTGTAAACTTCATAAGACAAAAGATCGAACGATCATTATTAACTCTAAATTTATAGATTCTGACTATGGAGACATCGTTGACCTTCTGAAAGTAGGATGGTTAAGTTTAACCCATCAGTTGAAATGACTTAGATTCTTGAAATGAATCAAGTCTCTTATGGAATCCCTAACAACATTTGTACCTAAATTTGACGAAGAAAAATGGCCCACAGATTTCTAGAAAACCAATTGATCAATACAATATTTCAAACCATCGAAATATATATCGGGTGCAAATGTTCGATATTAAATAGAAACTATAGTATATAAATAAAGTAATATTAAATAGACTATTAATAAATAGAGTAATATAAATAAATAGAATAGTTCTTTTTTCCAATCATCGAGTGATATTCCAAGAGAGGGTAAGGATTTATTTCGTTGTCCCTCAATCTCCTCCTCAGTAAAATACCATGTGTCTGAAAAGTATGACTACATTTTTAAATATTAATTACAAAAAAAAAGCAAACAAAGATATTCACTTACGATTTTCTTACAATGATTCATTGTACGATTTCAATGGGTGTACCGTTAGTTAAGAGCAACTCATCGAGATTTTCGGCCACGTTCTATGAAGCTTAACAATCTAAATGGTTACTGTAACTCAATTTTCCTTTTATCACTGTCACTCATTGAAGATTGGTCAGTAATGCTTTTCACGTATCCCTAGGAGAAGAAGTCAAAATGTGTTGTGTCTAAATAAAGATCTAGGAGACCACGATATTGGACTTTCCATCCATCGCCCGGGGAATTTTTCTCTCTTCTAACTGCAATGGTGGGTTCTGTACATGCTTTGCGGATTTCAATTTAATGAAAAATGCTACATAGTGCTCTTATTATTGCGTTGAAACCATTTTTAAACGAGAATGTTGAAAAACATGGACGTTGCGCCAACTAGTTTGCATTTATCTAAGCAAAATTTCCTCTTTTCTTTATAAAACATAAAAAACCAAAAATGAAAATTTCAGTTGTTTATTTTTAATTAATTTTTGAAAGTGCAGTCACATACTTTTCGGAGATACTATATAATTTCGTGTGTGCATTTTGTAGAAATATAATTTTATATATAACTTATACTAAATGTATTCTGTCTTTGCTTTAAATTATAAAAGAGTTCAAATGTTGAAAAGTAAAAATATATCTTGAATCAAACACTAAAACTACCAGAGAATAATAAAAATATTTTTTCAGCGGTTTTATCGTTATTTGCTTCAAATACCTTGAATCTTTCCAGACCATCGCATTCCTCCACCTCAATCCCAGCTAGCAGGAAATAAAGTCGAAACAAGTGTCATTAATTAAAACAAGTTGTTTTTCTGATCACACGGAAAAAATATCAAAACATTTTTTTACCCCTCTTTTTCCCCATTTTTTTCATGCCATTAATTTAACCTAAGGAAATCGGATTTTATATTGATTTTTCTTCTTTGCTTTTCTATTAAGAACCTTTCTCGCGTGGTAATCACAAAAATTTCACTTTCTTCCAACCAGTTTTTTTTAATTCTTTTTATTTGACTCCTTTTTAAAGAGGATGTTCTCAGAAATGAATGCAGAAATTCATCAGAATAAAGCCACTAATGTTCAAAGGAATGCGTTTCCTTCTGAAGGCAAATGTTAGAGGAAGTTTGTAACCAGTTTCTTTATGTTCGAATTCTCGAGGAATCTAATTTAATTATTTGAAATTTGAATTGAATATACGATATTTACAAATAAAAAAAGGACATGGAAAATAAAAAAGCAGTTGTTAGATTTTTTTTTTCATCTATCAAACAATTCTCTTTGTCATTCGTTACTTCAATGCGAAGTTTTGAAGTATTCTTAATTTTTTTTTATTTACATTAATTTGATTTTTCAATTAATTTTTTTAAAAAACGATAGAAAATAATTCCTACAGAAATGTTATTCTTAATAATCTCTTTTTTTAATTTTGTTTATTTAGATGTTAAAACTGCGTGTGTGTGTGTGCGTGAGAGAGAGACAGAATTGACTTGAAATCTTATCTCTTTTTCTTAATCATAATTCAGAATAACTTATTTAGAAGTGCGTCTCATTTCATCTTTCATCAAATGATTAAAACCTATTTTTTATGTATTTATTTGTAGTTGTTCGTTCAAAAGATTAGACTAAGAATTTGTCGTAGTCTCTCACTACCCCTATGATTATTAACTCCCCTTTGCACATTATCTAAATTCGGGTATGTTGGATTCATGATTAACGACTACTAAATTAATAAACCAATATTATTTATTAATTCTTCTTATTAAAGAAATACACAAATATTAATCAAACTTTAAGAACAACAAATTACAGTGGAGTGTGATAAGAATTCAATTATGAACGACGGAACACTAACTGAACTTACGGAGAATAACGCATACAATCAAACTACGCATTTAAATCTAATTTATGAAAATCACAGACCTGATATCTTTTTAAGACAGGGTTCTTTAATACTTGATGGATCTAAAGAGCGGTTTCAATCCTTGATATCTTCAGTTCCGTCCGAACCGAATTAATGAACCTTTTTCTATAATCTTCCTTCAGCTAGCAAACTTCACTTAGTTAAACTAATCTCCTAGAATCACCTTCTTAATCAATCACGTAGTTAACTCCTCTATCAAAACACGTAGTCATCCTCATCTCTTCATTTCATTTCTCCCTTTTACATCTCTTTCGAACTCGCTAAACCCGAAACTATCTTGTTTGCATAAGTCACACTTTTAGCTCTCAGCGGGGATTGGTTAAAATAAATACAATCTTAAAAGAATTGAGAGAAAGTTAGTGAAACGCGTAAGCACCCGTCACAACCCCCCTCCGAGAAAAAAAGCGTGACTTATTGAAGGTCTAAACGACCTGCAAGAACTCGCTTAATTTACCTAACATCTGAAAAACACTGAACCTGCACAAAATTTTAACTACTCTAGAATGCCTAAAAATACTGAACTTGTAGAAAGTTAACTCACGAACTTTATAATGCCTGAAAATACTGAACTTGTAGAAAGTTTTAACTCACGAACTTTAGAATGCCTAAAAACACTGGATTTGCCGAAAATTTTAACTCTCTAAGTTAGAAACTTTAATTAAACTAGCACACAGAAATGACTACTCAAAAGGGGTACTCCACTCTAATTTATTGCTCTTGTACAAACTTACAATCCCTACAGTGCATCCCATTCGGGCGAAGATCAGGGGAAAACCTTTCCAGGAAAAAACCCTGATCATGCACTTTACTTAAGTGCTAATAAATATAAAATTTTACATTAATATCTTCTCACGACATCATTTTCATCGCATCACTATGTTCTGGGACTGCTGCCCTGAAAGGAAACCTTGTCAATTTTTTCTAAAACATGACATTAAATGCACAGAACTTTTATACAACTTCCTTATTGATATAAAATATGGCATACATTATATTATATATATATAGTTTCATAACAAAATAACCTTTATCTGGTTTCATTTTCAAAAATTCCCAATCAATCGCGCTGCGCTGTTAATGTTTTTTGTTAGTATTCCTAATTACGCTGCGCCCAGAAACCAGACACTACTTATACTTCTTAATAATTACACACAAAAATATATACATTTTTTACATAGAATATATTACAACAAACAACACAAGTAATCTCACATATAAAGCCTCGTCTTTAATGTGTAGCAAAACAATTGCAATTCAACAAATGTTTTTCCACAATTTGGAAAAAAATTAAATACAAAAGCTTTTTCAACCGATATGAAAATACACAAATCGCAGTAACTTTTGTAGGTTAATTTTACAAAAAAACTCGGACTTTTACTCGGAACTGTCTGTCAGAGGAAAAAATAAACAAATTAGAATTATACAACCTGGCTAGACTTTAGATCCAATCCTGCATAGGCTTTGTCTCCAACCATGGCCTCTGTGCTGGATGACCTTGTCCTAGGGTTGTCCTCTCTGCGCTCCCACCTTCTGGGTCTCCTCTTCCATCGAGTCCGTTGAAGTTGATATGCTCCTGCTGAGGCGTTGTTTTCCTTTGTGAGAACTGGAACTTGGCTGTTGTCCACTTGACGTCGGCTCCGAAGATTGTATGGACAGCTCCTTTCCTGATGAGGTCTGTTGTACTTGAATCTGTGGGATGGTCCTGGAACTGCTCTTTCAGAACTATTTTCTTCCACCTTTCTATACCGCTTTCTGGAGGGGCGAGAGGGCATTGACGAGGAAATCTTTCTTTTTTCTCGGGATACCTGGGCCTCTGGTCTCTTCTTCTTTTGTATGTTTTCTCTCCAAGAGTCTGGCCTTCCTCTTTTCTCTCTTTCAGTCCAAAAAGGTCTTTTTTTCCTGAAATTATACACGTCACCCCCCGAAGAAACAGCAGATTCCGTCCGTCCACGTTTTTTTTCTCACCTCCACTCCATCGCGTCTATTCGCAACTGTATCTCTACTACCATTTAAATTTCCTGATTTCGATCCTTTACGACAACCCCCATTACTCTCCGATTGCACCAATCTCGACTGCCCATCATCCGACCTGACGGATGCCAATGCACCATGATCACTACTATTGTCACTTTCCGACTCGGCAACACTGTCTTCTCTTTGATGGTAAATTCTCACCTGGTCCACATTAACCGTTATTCTTTTACCAAATTTTAATATTACTAAATTATTATTATTTTTTACACTCAGAACTTTATATGGGCCCTCAAACTTTGGCATAAATTTACCTACTATTTTTTTTCTTGTCGAACTTAACGGGTGAGTTTGAACTAATACTAGATCATCAACTTTCACATTATTTTCACGCCTCTTTTTATTATAATATTTCGCCCACTTCTCTTGCTGGCGCTTTGTATGAATTCTAGCCTCCTCAAACAACCTTTCTATGTTCCCACAAACTAAATCTGATCCATCAGTTACCATAACTAAATTCTGAAAAGGGGTGATTAAATTTCGACCTAAAAATAATTCCGCCGGTGCTTTACCCGTTGTCTCATGTACTGCTGTCCTAATAGCATAACCGAACTCTTGCAGAAATTAATCCCAGTTAGTGTGATTATCCGCGACAAAACTCGAAATCATTTTTAAAAGAGTGCGATTAACTCTTTCTGTTTGATTAGCTTGTGGACGATATACCACAGTTTTAACGTGTTTTATGTTCAACCTGCGACATACTTGCTCAAAAACTTCGGATATCATTTGGGGGCCGTTATCGGTGACTAATTTTACAGGAGCTCCATAACGCGCAATATAATTCTCAAAAAATGCATTGGCAATTGCTTTAGCCGAAGCTTTCCTTAAGGGAACTATTTCAACCCATTTAGAAAAAATTATCTGTAATTACTAAAATAAATCTATAGCGTTCTGGACTAGTTGCAAGGTATGGGCCTAACAAATCTAAAGATACGATTTCATTCGGAAAATTCGTCACTATCGGAATTAATTGACCAGCTGGTAATCCGTTTTTATAATTGACTTTTTGGCATTGGTCGCAGGTTGCTACATATTTATAAATGTATTTCCTCATGTACGGGAAATAACACGCGTCTTTTAATTTTAAGTAGGTTTTCTTTTTGCCTAAATGGCCTGCCATCGGCGAGTCATGGAATTCTCGCATAACATCTTTACGTAAGGTTTTAGGTATAAATACCCTTAATTCACCTAGTGTGGTTGTATATTTTGCATAATATAGCAATCCATCAACGATTTTAAAGTCATGGGACCAATTTCTACAGATTGATTCATTAATAGAACTATCGTCCGGATTTTCCAAAACCTTCATGATGTGACCTAGCTCCCGGTCATTTCTCTGTTCCTCTCTCAACTGTTCTCTAGACGATAATACTAACGATCTAATCACCGCACAAGACACCTTTGGTTCTTCATTACTTTCTAACGGGTTTCTAGACAACATATCAGCCACTAAATTTTGCGTACCTGGGCGATGTTCCCATTCTACATTAAAATTTGCCAACTTAAGCGTCCACCTTATCATTCTAGACGACAAATTCTTTCCATTCGTTAATTTGGTAAGTGCAGCATGGTCTGTTATCACTTTAACCGGCAAGGATCCGAAATACGTGCGATATTTATTTAATGCCCATATGACAGCTAAACATTCACGTTCCGTCACACTATAATTCCTTTCTGCTCGGTTTAAAGTTCTCGAGGCAAACGCCATAGGCCTATTATTCTGTGTCAATACTGCTCCTACCCCCACGGAGCTCGCATCCGTATAGAGTTCAAAAGGTTGGGAAAAATCTGGTAATTGTAACACTGGAGCTTCTGTCAGTGCTTTCTTAATACGATCAAAGGCTTCCTGCGCTGATTCCGACCAACGGAACTTAGAGTTTTTTCGTTTTAAATTATATAAGGGTTCACACATGTCTGCGTAGTTTTTAATAAACTTTTGATACCAACCCGTCATTCCTAAAAATTTTGCTATA